>JAEANM010010243.1:0-15897 GCA_017656035.1 Myanophis thanlyinensis
AAAAAAAAAGGAGGAGCTGAACCATACTCAGCTGATGTTATTATATGTGACAGAAGGGAAGGATTTTCCTCCATGGAACTGAAAAAAGTTTAGGGCTCTGATTATTGCTAGTAGAAATGTAGTTAACTATTTCATTTCTTTGAGGTTCATCTTCTGTGATTGAAGTTTCTTTTACAGTAAATCCAACTACTATTTTCATAATAAAATCCGGATTTACAACAGCCACAGAACAGTTTTATTAATGTCCCCAGAAAAATATGGCTATCCTAATTTATTTTCTGCAACAAAATTGCAGAGATAATGAAAATATTTTTCAAGACTATTTACAATGGGGAAACTATTTCCAGCTCATTGTTCTGTTTTCTTATCATTGTACAACATGGTGTTGGTATTATTTTGTAATTTAATTTCAGCAGTATCCTTTTAGTTTGATACTTTGCTTGAAAGTTTTAAGACAACTGCTTTATTTCATTGCTGACACTGAAATGTAATTGTTTCCCCACCACCACCACTGATCAGCAAAAATTTAACAGCTACCTGATTATCAGTTTATTTCTTCACAATTAAACAAACATTTATGTTCTGTAGAGTTCTGGGATTTAATCATTTCTGACCTTCTCTGACATAACCAAGAAACAACATTCTCAAAAAGCTCATATTGTTTAATGTAAAACTCAGCTAACCACTAAAAGAAAACATGAATTATTTTCTGCTATTAAATGGCCATCTGGAATTTTGCAGGTAAGATATCATAGCCTATGGATTTAATTTCCCCACTTGATTAAAACTGTTTAGGGAAAAAAAGTCACAAAATATAACAATTTAGTCTGGTTTTCTCAAAAATAAATATAGAATTGAAGTGAGCACAGTAATTTAAAATATTTTGTGTTTGATAAATGAGGTTCTAGTCTCTCAGGTCACAGAGGCACAGGGTTACATGATCAGAATATTTGTGGACAAGGGGTGTACTGCAGCACTGCCAAATTGCAGCAGACCAGTTTCAAATCATTCAATCACTTAACTCCCTTGAGCTTTTGCTCCACAAAGGATTGAATCCTTAATTATATGGAAGGTTGATCCATTTTCTAGCTTCAGCTAGCATTGGTGGCTACCATTAATGTGGAAGTTTGGTGGTGTGCTCATGTCTTCAACAAATATCACCCTTATGCCAAGGCAAGAAGGATACAGGCAGGAACCATTTAACTATTCATTGAGTAAGCCTTGGCATAACTAATCATTTCCCAGTTAAAGCATTAGGCTTTAATTTACATAATTTCATCGAGTTTCACTCATTTTACAATCTTCAGAACCATCTGTAAGGAAAACAACACTGACTATAAAGGAAGAGATAAACGATATACAGCATTCTTCCACCCCCAAATCAGCTGTATACTTGACTTCCTTAGGTTCAATTAGAGATAGTGTTGCATTTCCTGAAAATTAGCTAAATTAAAGCTACATTGTCTTCCCCCAAATGGAAAGGATTTAGGGATTATGACTGAGAAGCCAAACTCTTTCTCTAGGCATGTGCTGCCATTTAAATAATGGATGATAGAGTTAGCATGACTCACAGAGATATTTCAGAAAACTAATTTTCCAGATGCTATTATCAACCATCATAATCATAGCAGTTTAAGATGCAGCAAACCAACCTTCACTTTATTTGATTTTATGTACTGAATATTAACTGCATCATATCATCTCTTATTTAGTCCTGTAATAGCAGTAAGAGGTGTGAAAGAAAACCAGTATTAATTACTCATAGAACATTCGGGAGCAAATAGTGAAAGAACGGTTAGTGAATTAGTGGAAGGATTTAAATTGTTAAAATGCTGCCTTAGGAACTAGGAACTAAAGAATTTGCAGAGAAGGTAAGTACTTTACTGCTGAAATCATTACACACAAATTGCCCTTGACAAAGTTGGTTTGCTCATCTAATACTGTATTCAAAAGAGCTATAGTTTTGACATGAGGCTTTTTAAAGGCATAAATATTTGATAAACTGAAAGAAGCAGCATTGTCAGTACTAGTTAAGGGCAGTCATTGTCCCTGTCTAATTCAGCTGTTTTTGGTCTCCCATGTTTAACATTAAGGATCTACCAGCATGGGTACAATCTGATTTGTTATTGTATCTGGCTGTGTGATCTTTGTTTGCCTTTTCTATAGTAGATTTTTATTCTGATTACTGATGCATGAAATTTATCTTTATATTTTCAGTTATTTTGTTTTTTATAGACACACATACAAAAATACTGTTTGGATTATGTTTTCATATATTGATGAAAGTCTAAAAGTCCTTTGTTTTTTTGTCTCATATAAATTAAAATATTTAGTGTTCATTCTCAATGAATATTGTTGTTTTTCTTTGGGACAACAATATTTTATCAGTTCCCACAAATAATGTCCTTATAATTCAGTTCCTTCCATCACCCATGTCTCCCATAATGATTACTAGTTCTCATTATTTTGTCTGGAGTTATAGGATTTGAGAAATTTTTCATTAAAAATAATGTGTTGCAGATATTGTTGTAGTGAAAATGTAAAACATGTCATTAATAAAATACACATGCTTATAGATTCTGGATAAAATATCTATTCAAATATTTTCAATGTGAATTACAGTATATTTGTGGTAGAATTACAATTTTTAAACAAGTAAGATTGACAGTTATTAAATAGATGTATTGGCTAAGGCCAGCCTCACTTGTCTGTTTCTTAAATGACTGAGAGGAGGGGGCTGGGAATCTGGTGAATTCACTGGACAAGGGACTCCAAGGCTTAAATGACTTTCCAATTCTACTCTGTCCAGTTCTGACTGCTGTACATTAAAGGGAAATGGAGAAGATGGAACCAGTTTAGAGGAGAACTACCAAATTACTATAGGGTTTGTAAATTAAATCCTTTGACAAAGAGCTTAAAATGTTGGATTTTGTTTAGCTTCCAGAGACAACTGAGGGAATATCTGATAGCAGTCACACACTTATCTAAAATGCTGTCATGTACAAGCAGGGGCAATTCTGTTCTCTGTTGAAACTGAAAGCAGGTGATGAATAGATGGATAAAATTATATACAATATTTTACACTGACATATTATTATAGCTTTTGTTCCAAAGAATCTGATGTCCTAAATTTGAACTATATGAGGTCATGAACAGAAGAAAGCAAGAAAACGGTGATATTGGTGATTTATCTACCTTTCTTTTGAGACTTTTCAACTCAAACATTAGATTTAGCATGCTAAGATTGATGTACATAGCTATATCTGATTACTTAAATCAATTAACTACACTGTTATATATAATTCTACTCCTATGCAAGTCCTACTGAAGTCTAGGACAATCTCTATACTGTAGTAAGTTGCAGACCTATTTCCTCCTTCACTATTTTAATGTGTTTTCAATTGCCATTATTCTTTATTTTTATCAAAGTACTTGGTGTATACAGTCCATTAACCACAAATAAAATTGTGTATCTTACTCTGATTTTGACAATACATTAGGAGTGAATTTTTATTATGTTCCAATACATTATTTAACCAAGAAAAATAAATATGTTTAAATTAATGTATTGGTTAACCAAGAAATGTAATTTTAGTATCAATTTTACTGAATTTTTAATTTGCATATTATTAAAGTCCAATCACCTTTTTAAGATACTAAAATATTTGTATGTAGTCCACCAATACCAGTGGGAATTATTTAATGTTTGTTAGGGTCTTGAGTACTCAGTAGAATAAAAAAAGATGATATAAACTGAATAAATAAATAATGGGGTGCATAGGTTTGTATTAAAATATTAGAATTAACTGCTAGTAGGAGGCTGTTTTTAATACTTTTTTCATTCTAATAGTAGCATTCCAAAAACTTTTGAAATCTTCTAAAACCAAAGCAGCTATTTAAAAAGTACTGTAGTTCACTTATTGAGTTCTATCCAATTTAGATAAGGTTTTCTTTACTGTACCATGATTAAAGTGATTAAAGTTTGTGGTCATGATTTATGCTAATATATTGTACATTGCTAATTAAGTTAAAAATAGATTGATTAAAAAATTATTATAGGATTTGCAATCGTGATTAGTCATCCTAGGTTATTGTTATCATGTGAAGATAATTTTATGTCCTACTAAGGGTTGTAAAGTCTAATCCTCTATAAAATGAAAAACCAACAATACTATATTTTGATACTGCATAGAAGAATGATCAATATAAGTTATTAACGCATCAGAACTAATTTTATTTGTTGCCTTTTAACATTTATAATGAGAGGTGAAATTCAGCAATTTACCAGTAGTAAATTTTCTAAGCAGTGTGGAGAACCAGTTATTAGAAGAAATTTCCTTTTGTTTTTTTTCTACTTTACAAGGTTAATCCTGTAAGGAAGGCAGGAAAAAAACATTCTAGCGTTGTTTCTAGCCTAATCTTTATTGCCCTGCTTACAGAAACTGCCCACCCAGTCACAACACCCCCAGCCAGGCCCACCAAGCCACTCCCACAGAACCAGTAGTAAAAAAAACTGAATTCCACCACTGTTTATAATATAAATATATAAAAGGTAGCTATTATTTCAGTGTTCAATAAAAGTAAATGAACAAGAATCAGAATGATATGAATACCCAGAACTCTTTAATTCAACAAATTGCTGGGGATGGTGTTCTGTAGCTGAAGTACCACACTGAATAGGTCATATGCCAGGTATCCTAGTAACTGATCTTACATTTCTAGATATTTATTGGATTTATGTTTTATTCACATTTATATAAGTTGCCATGAGAACAATTTGTTATTAGAGCATTCAAAGGATTTGCTAATAAGACTACCCTACTTTGACTCAACAACAATACCAGCATTTTTAGTAACAATGGAATCAAATGTGGAACAGCTTGATGTACCATTCACTAAAATTGTAAGTGGGAATTTTATTGTAATATGGAAAATGTGTTTGGTTCAAGATTCTTAGACTCATGAAATATGAGTCTTTATTTTTATTCTACAATAAAATTAAGATAATCCTGCAATCACTTTAATCAGAATTACATTCATCAAATATCATTATCAGAAGAAGTAAAAAATAATAATTGTTTATTATGTATGTATATCTGGGTATGTTACACAAGCATACAATATTCTAAAGATAATTTTCTTTCTGATCAGTAGCATTACTTTCTGAATCTCTTACAAGTAATGTCCTTATATCAATTTCATTGGCTTTCAGTACACAGTTTAAGGTTCTGTTGCTTGGTTCAAATTTTATTTTGCCAGATTTTTTTTATACCTCCTGATTTTGTGTGCAAACCAATATGTGCTGGTGCAATATAATCTGCAATTTAAAAATTCTTAATATGGCAAGAGAAAGATGTATAATAAAAAGATATATATCTGTTGCAGAAGATACACCAGGAAAAAAGGTACAAAAGAGTGAATGTTTTTAAAAGATGTAAATTTTAGTCCTCTGTCTCTTTCACTTCCTTTGATAGAATCACAATCACAATCAGGCATTGGACTATTCAGTTCTGGGGCAATTGAATAGTTTCCAGGGATAAATATTCAGAACTGGGAGGACAGAAGTTCATGATGTTCTGGAGTTGGCATTTGATCTGAGAAGTTAAAGAACTTTTGTGTAGGAAACTCTGCTTTTATGAATGGAATTATTTTTCCTAAGGTCTCTTAGAATTTATTCCATTTTTACTATCATCTTTTAATATACTGCCATATGTGACTCAGCATTCAGGAACAGTCCATATGACAGGAGTTTTATAATTGAAAATGTGTTGGTTTCCATAGAAACATGTATTTAGTAGCCTGAAGAGAATGAAACATCAATTTTATAAAAAAAATTGTCTTGGAATTATTATGAAGCACTAATTTGCTTAAAAAGAGCATCATTAAGCTGGATTTCTTTAGGGGGAAAATGTGCTAGAAAACTTCAAGCAAACAGGAACTTTCCTTCAGAATCTGTGTGGGTAGAACCAATTTACTAAGGGAAATCTTCATATATTGCATTGTGGGAGGTTAAAAAAAGAAAACATTCCAAAACAAAAAGCTACGTTTGAAAGATTCCAAATAATTCCATAACAATATCTTCTCAAGTGGAGGCTAATCTAGAAAATAGCATGTTTCACGGTGTTCTACATTTTTCAACCTTGACTATTAGTAAGCAATACTACTTATCCAGACTATTACTGAGGGATGTTCCTTTAGACATTGTGGAGAAAAAATAATAGCTAGATACAGTACTATATTTTTAATGGCATTTGGGTAGAACTAGATTAGTCCACTAGTCAAAAGAAAATGACATATTTTTCCATAAATTAATAAAATTTTAATAAATGTCATACTGAGCTACTACTAAATGTTATGATGGTTGTTGGGTCATGTTTATTTGGGAAGGCCTTTCATTCAACCAAGGAAGACTTGTACTTTATAGCTCTGCAAATTATTTTCATACAATTGCAGATAAAACAACAGTCTTTTAGGATAGCTTCCAAGTAGCATATAAAAAGTGTAGATAACAGTGTAACGTATTTAATATCCTTATGTTATTAGAAGACAAAGTAATAAAAGATTTTGGACTAACCCTGACCTGGACCAAAGCAATACTTAATAGAAGGAGTGGACTCTGCAGATATTTTTGTAGTGAAGTATATTTTTGTTTTGGTTCTTGCGAGCTAATTACTATTATTATTATTATTCTCATTGTTCCTATCATCTATCCCCCACACACTTATAACTTTGTTCCTTGTATCCTTACGATTTACATTGTTTCCTAATATGATTTGATCGCTTATTTGTACCCTATGACTATCATTAAATGTTGTATCTTATGATTCTTGATGAATGTACCTTTGTTTTAATGTACTGAGAGCATGTGCACCAAAGACAAATTCCTTGTGTGTCCAATCACACTTGGCCAATAAAGAATTATATTCTATTCTAGTTAGTCAAGAAGGTGGGGGTCCATCTTTTCTGTAGTATTCACCAATATATGCAATATACTGTATTTTGATTAATAAAACTGGCATTTTTATTGCCTTAAGAACTGAGTGCTCAGGATATCATATGACAGTGAAAAATGATATAGAGAGAGCACCACCTTGAGCTGGCAACCATTTTGCTGTGTTATGTTCTTAATGCATACACACAGTATTAATGGGATTGGCAATGTAGAAATGTTTCTGATATTTCAAAAGGCAATAAATTAAAATAAATAAGCAAATGCAATGTCTGCAAAGACACTCAAGAAACAATGTATCACTTAGCAAGCTGTTGCAAAATAAGATCACACAGACTGATTATAAATTATGGCATGACATAGTAGCAACAATGATGCATTGAAATATCTGCAAGAAATGCCATTTTCTTGCAAGCAAGAACTTTTGGGACCAGATAGACAAAGTAATAGAAAAATGAAGAAGCTAAAATGCTCTGGGATTTTAGAATTCAAACAAATAAGTATTTGCCGCACAACACCTCAGATTTAACAACTGTTGATAAAGGAAAAAAAGTCGGAATAGTGAATGTGGAGACAACAGAATCAAAGAGAAAAAACTGGACAAATCACAAAATACAAATAGAAGCAGAATGACTATGGCAAAACAAAACATAGATTGTACCAATAATGATAAATACCTTGGGTGCAGTCCCAAAACAAATGGACCATCACTTGAATACCATTGGCATTGACAAAATCATTATTAGTCAACTGCATTATTCAGCTTCAGTTAAGATGCTAGGCTAGTTGGCTGAAATGACCTGAACACCATCCTGTGATCACTGCAGCACCTGCCAACCTAGTAGCTGGAAAGCATGCAAATGCAAGTAGATAAATAGATACCATTTTGTGGGAAGGTAACAGCACTTCATGACATTATGCTTCTGGCCACATAACCATGGAAATATCTTCAGATTGGCTCAATGGCCTTGAAACAGAGATGAGGACCACTCCCCTAGAGTCAGCAATGACTAGCGAATAAAATCTGCAGAGATTCATTTACCTTTTTGCATACAAAGAGTACATCCAAAGTAGCTTTTTCCATTTTAAGAAACCATTCAGATGAAACATTGAATGTTTTTGTAATGGTGCTACTACTGAATAATTGGGATTGCTTGGAGAATGTTGATATGGCAGATTGTGACATGTATGCTCATTTCAAGCCATCTGCAAGTGCTTTTTGCTATGTAGTGACAATTATCTGATGAAAAATCTGAATATTTACCATTATGACAATTAGGCCTGCAGCATGCATATGAAATATTTATAATCCACTGAAACATGAACAAAGCACTTCTCTTGGAATCATTAAAGCAGGCATGTCTTTTCCAAAAATAGACACAACCATGAATGGTTCCTTTAGCAACTGTATGAGTCTGACAAAATGTGCATTACATCAATAAACTGAAGAGAAATATGTCATGTTACTGTGCATTGCACAACTTCTTTTCAAATGCTTTGTATAACCATAATAGTATTCCAACAAATTATGTCATTAGTTTCGGTAACTTTGTGACACCAATTCAGTTCTATAAAGGACTAATATTTTTCCTACCCTAGATTAGCTGTAATGGTCCTGGCTCTAAAACAGTATGTAATTGGGGAAGAGGAGGAAATTGGTTGCTTTAAAAATTCAGCTACAGCAGACCTAGATTTTTTTTTAATGTTCTAAAAGTTACTTGTCCTATTTCCCCTCTAGATGGTAGGAAAATATTAGCTTAGCTAATTAATTCATTTATTTATAGAAGCAAATGGGGGGGATAAAGACAGAGATCATAAAAGTCCTTCAGAAAATTTTGCAAACTTTAAGGACTCCATTATAATTGTGCCCCTTGGGAGATGTAGACATTTTCAAACCAGCTTTGTCAGTTGTGAAGAGACATAATAGGCACCTTCTTTGCTTATTACTTATTTATCTTTTTCTTTTATTTTTGAAGTTTGGTTTAGAAATAGGCAATTTTAAGTATAAATTAAAAACTAAATTTAATTAATAAAATGAGAGGGTTTTTTGTATGGTGCTTAGAAAGTAACATTCTAGCATTTTCCCTTTTAATCCATTTTCCCTGTTTAGCCAAGATCAGTGGTGGTGAACCTTTTACTTACCGAGTGCCGAAAAGTACGCACTTTGTGCACTCCATCCACACTTGTGTATGGCTCCTCCATGTGTGCTGCATGCACAACTGCACCATCTGCACATGCGTGCAGCTTTTGTGCGTTCAATGCACATGCACTGTATGCAAACACTCATGCATTAACAATTGCTTGCACATGTTCAGGAGAGCTCTGAAAAACAGCTGGGTCTCTGTAATCGTGTGTGCATACATGTGCAATTGCACATGCATGCTCACCTGGAGGTAAGTTGGCAGACAGCTTGCATGCCCAGCAAGATGACTCTGCATGCCACCTGTGGCAACTGTGCCATAGATTCACCATCATAGCCCTAGATAATAAGGAAGAGCATTGGTAAATCAGAAACTGAGTTGTGGTCAAATGGAAATAACTCTAGTCACTCAGGTGACCAAAAAAATTGCAGCAGTACAAAGAGATCTATAATCAGGATTCCAAAACAACAAGATCTTCAGAATTAAAAGTAAAAAAAGGGAAAATAAAGGAAGGAAGCTCAAGACAAGAGTACAAGAGTACAACAGCAACAAGGCAAAGTAGAACTTTACAATGAGGAATAAAGAAAAGAGACAAAGAACCGCAAATCTATTCAAACACTTTGGCCATTTGTACATACAGCCATTTACATCAGTAAAATATTAATATTTCTGAGGAACTCTACTAATAGGACAGATTGACTGCAGTAGTTTCCAATTTTGTGTACAAATATTGATGACATTAACAAACTGCTGTTGGAGTTTTTGCTGGTTATATACCCCAAAACAGGAAGCAATTCTAGATAATACAAGGATGATAATAGCTTAATTGTTTTAAGTATTGAAATCATATCATGTCAGAAATATTGGCACTATATAGCCCAACTAAAGGAGAAGCTGCTGAAGGGCTGCAAGCAGATGACAGACACTTCTCTACAGATTTAGAACAAGCTATAACCATCATTTGGAACAGAAGCTAAACTGTCAATTTTCTTTAAGAATGACTTATGAAGCAATAGTTTCAAGAAGAGAAGTCTTGGATAATTCTTTGGAAAAAATGTGAACACTTTCTTGGAAAACATTTAAACCTAGTGTGACATAATGTTTAAGGTGTTGAACTTTGACCAGGGAATTCAAGTCCACATTTAGCCATGGATGCTCAGTGTGACAATGCCTATTTCACAGGATAGTTGTAAATACACATGGAGGAAGAAGTACTATTTAAATTATATTTATTGATTTATTTATTAACTTATAAAATATATATAGCAGCACATCTCACACAAAGTGAATATGGGCAGTATACAACAATAAATATTGAACTCTTAGAGGGATTATATGAAAAGAAACCTGACAATTATACAGGTAGTCCTTATTTAGCAACCACAACTGGGACTGGTAATTTGGTCTTTAATTGAAGTAGTTGTTAAGTGAAACACTATGATTATATTATTTTAGCCTTCCTTTGCTTTATAGACTATAAAGGTTGTGAATACAAGGATTGGTCATAAATTATTTTTTCATCACTGTTGTAATTGCAAACAGTTGCTAAATAAGGACTATCTGTAGAGGCAAATAATAGGGGCCATAAATTACTTTTTCAGTGCTGAGCAAATATCTTAAAGAAGAATATGGAATATCTATTCCCATTATTCAGCAGTTGAAGTTTGTATAGTAGATGTCTAACTCAAAAAAATATGGACATCCACAAATATTAAAACCTGCTGATGTTTGAAAAATATGTTCTTGAATAAAGCATTCTCATTGAGTAACAGAGTGATTTACATTTTTTTTAAACAAATGCAGTGGGAGTCTTTAGTTTATTTGATTATTTGAGGTTCAAAAGGTAGATTAGACATAATTCCTATCATTATTATCTTGATTGAATATTGTTGTTTACCATTGTTGACCAGAGTCCAGTGGAGTTGGAAATTGCATTTGTTCATTTTTCTTTTCCTAAACTGAAGTTATAGGGCAGTGCTTCTCAACTTTTTCTTCACCATAAACTCCCTTTAAATACCTTTTGCAGCCATAGAGCCTCAAGACTTAACTAAAGATTTAAATCATAACATTTCTCCAAGCCTTTGTGGACTCCTTGTGACAACATTGCAACTCACCAGGTTGAGAACTACTGTTTTAGGTAAGCCAAGCCTTATTTTTTTTAAAAAAAAAAGTTTTAAGTGCTAGGATCATTATGGTAGAACAACTTTAATTATAATGATGATAAAGGAAAACTGACATTTATGATATCCATTGAAATCTCAGTTTGGACCAGTGGTTTTTTTAGCCTCAGTGACTCCTAAATTATTAATTACCTGCCAAACCTAATATAATTAAATACATTAATTCAGAAATTACATGAAAAATATGGAGACTGAAAGAGATACTTTACAATCAAAAAGATGGAAGAGCCACCCTACCATTTCCTGCAAAAGATGGGGAATAAGAGGAAGTTAATGAGCCCTAATAAACAGAAAAATGGATAAAGATGTCAACTAAAAAAGAGCAAAAGGAAGAGAAGAAAGAGAAGAGACGAAAAAAGTATTATGAAGGATGATAATAAAAATTATTAATTTGTTAATTGCAAATACAAAGGAGAAAAGTAATAAAGAATGCCAACTCAATTAGCAAATTAGGACAATGAGAGGGAAAGGCAGTATCTGATACAGAAAGACCCCTCCCCCCAACAAATAGAGATAAGAAATACAATTGAATGCATTCTAGTAAAATATCACATTTTAAAACAAGATTCAGAAGAGATGTAAAGTCAGTGGGATTATTCCCAGATGTCTTCAGGAGCAGAAGTTTCTAAACACAATGAATAGTCAGGATTGTAAACTCTCTTGAGTCTGGATACATTCTGATGGCTACCTGGGTCTATCCATGTCCTTTTCTTGGCAGGAGCATGGTTGTAGTTTGCTATTCTTCCAGGGTATTTTCTTATTGCCAAGTTAGCCTATAATTTTGGGATTTTCTGGTAGTCTTTCATCCAAATTCTTAGTGGGAACAATCTATCTTTTTTGAGATCAGCCAAAGTCAGCTAGACACTACAACTCCTGGGTCAAATAAACATTTATGTTGAGAATTTGTGTATTCATAATTTGTATATAATAAATATGTTACAGCTCTTGCATTGTTTGAGAGGAGAAGTATACAAATGCCCCCCCCCCCAATACTGCAACAGCATTTTTAATCCTAATTAACTATAGAAGTCAGCTCTGCCCAGGTGACAGCTGAGAGTCAGTGATGTGGGACACTTTCTGGAAAGCACCACAAATCTCATTGTGAAGCATTTTATGTTGCTCTTAAATTAGAATATGGGCATGTGGATTTCATAATACATCTTCAGTTCAGATTATTGCTCCCATCAATGAGTCATTCTTCAATCGTAAATGAAAAGAAAAAGAGGTAAAGAAAGAAGCTTGAAGTTAAGAATTTTACTTTTGTGCTGTTTTTGTTTCTTTTATGTCCTTCTTTATTTCACAAGTAGCTTCTGTTTAATCTACACAATTGACTTTGGTAAGGGCAAAAAGCAAAGAGCACATTTTAGTTGCCAAAATTGGCTTTCCTTTGTGTCTCTTGCAATGAATCTCCATTTCTTCTTCTTGAGATTCACATACCCAGAGCATAGTTTTGAAATTCTATTAAATTGGTTTTCAGCCAGCTTTTGATTCACATTAGCTCAAAATGTATTCATGGTATGATTCAATGTAATTTAATTTTTAATTCATAATTACATCTTTAAATATTATATCCCACTCAGAGTCTTAATTGTATGAATGAACCAAGAATCTTGATAACACAGTGCAGTATATTTATATACACATAAACTGGTGAATCTATTGGAAAAAATAGAGCAAAATTATCTTCTCTATTTTTAATAGAAAAATGATTGTACTTGGAACTGATCAAAAGACAGTTATACTGATAAAGTTCCAATTCTGGCACTGAAACAATAAGCCCAGCACATATTGATTTGTCATGATGCTAAAGTAACATTTCCAAAATGCACTGTTTCTATCATGTTGGCACACCTGAACTTATGTTTCTGTTGTCATTAGATAAGTTGTGATTGGAATCATAAAACGCAGGTGGAGTGGTCTGTTCACATAGTTCCTACATCAATTGGTGGCTGAATAAAATAAAATATTAGATGCCTGAGAAGAGAAATATCTGAAAGCAGCATCTTTTGTCTTCTCCATTTTCAAGACTGGGAACAGATCCAGCCTTAAAAGGTAGGACAAATTGTTCATGAAAGGACAGCATTGGATGTGTAATCAATATATTATCTGCCCAACAACTAGTCTCATGAGGTTTTTTTTCCTACTTCTAACTGGGACTGGTCAATTAATCCAGCATTATCTGCTGGCCTAGCATAAATTTTTCATCAGACATCTATATTTCTGCTCTTCTGAAATTCAGAATTGCTTCCTAAGGTCAAGAAAGACTATATCTTATTTGTCTTGAAGAGGTAACAGAAGACAATCTTCTGTTAGATGTCATCCGCTGCTTAGGAGGCTGTACTGTACAGTACAAGCTATTCTGTCTAATCTGGTTTCAAGAATGTCCATCAGCAGTTTGTGGAGGGACAGGAGACCCAGCAGAACATAGTGCTCATTCTATTACTATCCTCCCCTGTACAAGGAGACTTATTAAATTAAATAGAAATTGATTTTTTCTCTATATTAATGCAAATCAATGATGTTTGTGTGGGTGATATCTTTAATATTGTTTGACTATTGAGACTTAAGAAGAGAATATTCTTACAGGGGAAAAAGACACAACAAGATAATCAATGTGGAAGAACCTGAATCAGTGTTATTGCTCCTCTTTTAAAGCAAGGGTTAATAGGTCCTCCCTTGCTAATAAGCACTTTATTTGAAATAAACCTAAGCTTGGGACTTGGGAGCTTGATTTCAAGCTCCTCCCTGGAGTACTCAAATAAAATAGAACCTGTCTCTTGTAATGAATAGCATACATATTTACTACCAATACCAATCAACTGCTTAATAGAAAACCCTTTTAATACTGACATAGTGTAAACAAGCCAAGCTGTCCTTGCTTTGTACTAATTTCTCCTTTTTCTCTTGGTCATAGCAAGGTTGGTTTTTGGCTCTGGTTTTCTCCACTTCTTCTGGCCAGGGCCTGCTGACTCTGGCAACTTCTTTCACTTTAAGTCCATTTACTGACAACTAAAACACTCATTCCCTTGTACTCATCTCTGTTTCATTAGAGAGGGGAATCCTTGTTGTGCAAACTTGCTGCCAGGAGTTTTGTTTCCTTTTTTCACAAGTAGCTTTGTTTCCTTCTTTCCACCTCTTTGCTGCTTCCCAAATCATTTCTCTTTTTCTTCTGCTTCCTGGAAGAGTTGCTTGCTTCTCTCAATGTTTCCCTTTAAATTCCTTTCTGCTTATTATTTCAATTTCACACCTTCCTTTTTTCCGTTTAATTTGATACTTCTAAGCCAGTGGTGTCGAACCTTTTGCTTACTGAGTGCCGAAAAGTACATAATTTGTGCGTGCCATCCACTCTTGCATGCAGCTCCTTCATGTGCGTTGCATGTGCAACTGCACCATCTGCGCATGCATGCAGCTTGTGCGCATGCAATGCATGCACACTGCATGAAGGCACTCATGCATACATGAGCAATTGCATGTGCATGTGCAGGAGAGCTCCGAAGACCAGCTGGATTTCCTGCTGCAATCACGCGCATGCACAGTGGAGGCCCAAAAACCAGCTGGGTCTCTGCAATCGCCCATGCATTGCATGTGCATG
This sequence comes from Myanophis thanlyinensis, assembly GCA_017656035.1. Lineage (NCBI taxonomy): Eukaryota > Metazoa > Chordata > Lepidosauria > Squamata > Homalopsidae > Myanophis > Myanophis thanlyinensis. Next base: position 14,863 of record JAEANM010010243.1, read on the forward strand.
CTCAGCTGGAGATAAGTTGGCTGACAGCTTGTGTGCCCAGCAAGATGACTCTGCGTGCCACATATGGCACCCATGCCATAGGTTCGCCATCATGGTTCTAAGCTGTATTTTAAAACACTCCTTTGCCGTATTATCCAAATGGTCTTTTGGCTTAAATTGCTACTTAATACATTTGCTCTCCCCCACACTTTTCTGTATACATACAGTATGTTCACCATTCTGGGATTCTCTTTATTTATATTCCTCTTTTGCTTTACCTACCTTTTTTCTCCAGGGTGATGGGAGGAATATTTCCTGTCTTATTTTGAAACCAGCAGAAAAATATTTTTTTCTTTGACTTCAGCTTCCTTTTAAACATTATTAGAATATCTCATTCTTCCAATTAATCTGATAATTGCTATTTGACTGCTTTGCAGAAATTAGATTCCTGGTCATGTATGTGACTTTCCTCCTTCAGGCCTTTACTATGAAAGGTAAAGCTCCTGGAAGTTGGATGGCAGATGTAAAGAAGGTTGTCATGATGACAAGAGCAGGAATAGTGTAAACTGTTATGGATAGTTTGCATATCTGTCCTTGAAATCTAGGCTTGATTTTGTTCAGGTTTGTCTGTGCCCATTTTCAAATAAGATTAGGAATACCTTTCCTCTTACAAATGGTGAAGAACAGCAGAGAAATAATTTTTGAAGTTTTTAAATGACAAGAGAACTAATAAAACATCAGGCACTGAGATGAATAGCTTTCTGAATATGGATACATTTGCTTATGTAGCTATCAACCGAGAAGCCCATTAGCAATTTAAAACAGGCTGTTGAAAAGAGATCAGAATCGTTTTCATGGCAACTTCTTTATTAAAAAAAAAATAGTTACAGGGTGTCTTTTTGTCTTAGTTAATACTTCATTGTCTTTCTCTAAGCCTTCCCAGCATATAAATTCCAAAATATTAATTTACAATGTTAAAAGAAAAGAAATGTAAAACCTTAAAATATAATCCAAGTAAAATGCATGAGGTAGATAGGCAGTTAAGAAGTTTGATGA
>JAEANM010010244.1:4277-15897 GCA_017656035.1 Myanophis thanlyinensis
CACACACACACACACACACTCCATTGCTGGTTATGTAAGTTATGTTGTTGAAACTCAATGTTTCAATTTTGGTAGGGAGTCTTTGGTAGGAGACCAGAAGGAAGAAAGGCAAGTAACGTACATTATGGTTGTTATTGTGGTGGGAAAGTTTAAAAAAAAATCCTTCTAGAAGGCAAGGCAAATTACTGCCATATTGTTGATAAAAAGATCCATGCAATACCATGAAATACCAGGAACTGAGTTTAGCTTTCCTTATGTCATATATTCTACAGTGAAGGGGCATACTTTGAAGCACATATTCCTTTCTTCACTTGAAACCCAGCCTTCAGGACATTGAGGGGCAGGTGTTGTAGTTGGTATCGGTGGAGGGGTCACACCATCAGCAAAGCGCTTACAAAGAAATTTTGTCCTGGTCTCACATTTCAGAAGATCCCATAAACCAGCTGTAATTCCAGTTGTCATTGCAACACAGCCTGGCTTCCGACCTTCAAAACAGATCAAGCAATAAACAAGTCTGTGTCATTTAAAGTGAAACATCTGATTCAAGATAAATACTTAGTTGCCTCTTGATTAATTTTACTATAGCTTCCCAAACCATTTCCCCAGTCATTTTTAAAAAATAAATAAATTTGAGATTACATTGTTCGTAAAGACTAATAAGGAAGGAAGATTATTTCTAAAGAAAACAACTTCATGCCAAATTGGCATTATACCAGGATTAGATTTGTTATCCTTATCTTCAGCAGAATAGGAAAGTAAAAAATCTGAGTGAAAATCTTTCAAAATATTGCTCATTCATTCATTTTTGGATTTAATCAGTTCAAGAAAGCAAGTGATTAACAATAAACAGACCAATTAAATAAAACGACCTATCATAATCTATCTGCATTCTATCAATTCCCATGGAAGCAAAATTTCAGAAAAAAATATTTGTGTGACTGAGAAAAACAAATGAATGTATTCTTAGACTTTGGTGAGATCAAGATATGAAGTGGGAATCCATTAGATTAGAGCCATCTCCAAGTGTTAACTATATGTACCTGGCATTTCTGAATTCCAGTGAGTGAACTGGATGGGTTGTCCATTGGTCCATCTGAATGTTCCTTTTTCTTGTATGTCAGAAAGACCAATCCAGATATAAGGTTCCGGCCTGAAGCCAACCAAACTGGTCAGAAAGGCTTGTTCATATCTGTAGAAAGAAGATAATTGGTAATATTTTTGCTAATTTTATCAATTTTGCAATATTTGTCACAATGTGCTATTCCTGCTAATATCAGTGTCCAAAATGATTTCTAAATTCTTTAAAACTATTACATATTTAAGAAAATCAACCCAGACTGTTCTTTGGAAGGACAGATATTAAAGCTGAAGCTCAAACATTTTGGCCACAAAATGTGAAAAGAAGACTTATTGAAAGATACCCTGATGTTGACAAAGATTGAAGGCAAAAGAAGGGGACAGCAGAGGATGAGATGGTTAAACAGTGTCATCAATACAATGAGCATGAATGTGGGAAGACTCTGGGAGATAGACAGTAGAGGGCAGAGGGGCTTGGTGTTCGGTGGTCGATTGGGATTGTGAAGAGTTGGGCATGACTGAACAACAAAATTGCATATTTATTTAAATTTCAGGAATGTTTTAGATGATTTATTAGAAAGAGAGCATGTTCACTACTATAGATCTATTCTGATTGTCAGCAGAGAATTGCCTGAGTACAGTGATGAGTAGAATAAGTTTCTCTCAGATACTGTAATAGTTGTGTTTGAAATAGATAGGAATCACAAAGTTCCCAGGAATAAACAACTTCCTGCCATCCGTACAATCAATAATCCAAATCAGTACAGCCAAAAAGTTATTAGCATGGCTCCAATATTTGGAGAGTATTTTATCAATCTGAACTTAATGTTCCATCCTAAATGGAATAGATCACATCCATAAAACAGAAATTGTCTATTCTTTTCCTCCTTCCCTTTGAAACCTCTTCCTGTTGGAACAATTTTAGATATTGTTTGTCTTTAAATTTAGTTAAATGTTGCACCAAAGCTAGTCTCAACAGAGTTAAATATTTTTCAACTTGAATATCAGTTACTTTACTCATTATTTCCAATTACCTAAATTGTACTTGGTCATGAAGATTGGGCATATTGAAAGTTGAAGCAGAATACAACTGCGTGGTACTAGACTTGTCTGCAGCAAGAATGCATTTTTAAACACTTTTTAAACAAAAACATTTTAAATCAGTGTTTATTACCTATTTTCAACATAAGCTAAAGTAGCCCCATTTTCTGTACACTTTTGACCTGCTTGAGCAAATGATGCAAATGTATTTCCAATCATGTAGCAGTATAAAGTGTATCTTTTCCAGCCCTGAAAAGAGAAGAATGTAACCCAATCATATATAAGTAGCCTTTTTGCTATAGCCAGGCTGTCCTATACAACATTGTGTAAAGATTCACTTTAACCATTACTTAAACTTGAAGGAAAGCAGACAAAGATTTCAAGGGCATAGATTTTAATAACAATTTTATTACAGATACTATAAAATAAAACTTAAATGCATCAGAAAACCAGCAACTCTACATCTCCCTCTCTCTTTCTCTCTTTCTCTCTTTCTCTCATCTTCAAAGTTCAAATCTGACAGCCCTTTTCCCTGTTTGCATACGCTAACAAAATAACAGACTAAATCATGTTTCACGAGGATTAATGTCTCAGCATTATTATAACTGACTCATCTGATCTCATGCTTTTTGCTCTGACCTTCCTCCTTCTAGTTTCATGATATATATGCATTTATTTATTTTTTAAGTGTGGTGAATCACAGTGAAAATATATTGAGAACTTATGCTTTTGAAGCAAAAGCAATAATCAGTTTAGAGGGAGAAAACTCAGACAGATACAAAAATAATTCCCAAATACTTATATTTTTCTCTCCATAAGATGCACTCCCCCCCCCAAAAAAAAGTGGGTAGAAATGTCCCTGCATCTTATGGAGCAAATATTGAGTCACAGACAGAGGTTTGCCATACCTAGGGGAAGGGGATTGGTGTGGTGGCAGCGACAGGCAGCAGTGGCAAACAGCAGCAGCATCCCCGCTGCCTGGAACAGATGATCAGCAGTATTCCAGGAGACCAACCCACCAAGAGCCTTCACTGCTGAGCAGATGATCAGTGGTTGGATTGGCCTCCCAGAATACCTCTGATCAGCTGTTCTGGGTATCGCTGCCTTCGGTCACCACAATTGCCCTCACTGCCACCACACCAACACTGGAGCCTTCACCACCAAGCAGTTGATTGGTGGTTGGATCAGCCTTCTGCTGATTGACAGGGCTATGAGAGGCCAGGATCCAGCCTTCACTCAACTGACTGGTGATGGGCGCAACGGAGCAGAGCCCCTGAGGAGCCACACACTGGGGCTGCGATAATGTGCTGAAGTTGACCATCAGGGTGTTTGCTGCAAGCTAGATTTTTTTTTTCTTTCCTCCTCTAAACCTAGGTGCCTCTTATGGTCAGGAGTGTCTTATGGAGCGAAAAATATATTTCCTTAGATGAAATATAATATGAGTTTAATCGATGAAAAACTACTTTCTACGTTTTGCTGGGATATCCATGTTCTTATGAATAGGTTATTAAAAGGTATATTAAACTCATAGAACACATTATCATGTAAGAGATAATATTTGCTCTGTTTCTTTTTTTACATATTTAAGAACAAGTCTCTTGTCAAAATAATGTTTCAAAATAATTTCAATATTATATAAATTATTGGTTGCTCTCCCATTTTAAATTAATTGCCTTTACAAGTATGCATCTTTGCTTTTAAGGTTATTGGTTGCTCTCCCATTTTAAATTAATTGCCTTTACAAGTATGCATCTTTGCTTTTAAGGTTATTTATTTTACAACAATAATATAGGACATGTTTTAATATCTTATTATATCACATCCAAAACATAGAAGACAGAATTTTAAAATTCCTTCAAGCAATCTGTGAATATCAGCACCTAAACACATAAAGATGAATCAATAATCAGAGAAAATTTGTAGTTTTTTTCATTTTCATACTTATGAACAAATTACAGAGAACCAGGAAGAGTAACTACTTGGCACTTTGATCTCATCAATTTTCTACTTACTTTCGAGCATCCTTCATCAATTATATCCTTTTCTGGTGCTTGTTTTAAAGGTTTCCTTTTGCAAATGTATCCATATTCCATGTCACAAGGTTCATCTGCCCAATACCCATCCTGTGTTGGGCAGAAGTAGAAAAAAATGACAGAATTCTTCTATCCATATCATCTGTCAATAAGATATGTGGACTCTCTCTTCAGGACTGATGGCTTGACTTCTCTCTTTATGGCTCATCCAGTTGAGTTGTTTTGCTGACAGCCCCTAATTTTTCTTATCCATAAAATCCCAAAACCAAGGTAATCTCCATATATTAAAATGGATGCATCACATTTTTTTTTGTTTTATAGAAATAATATTTTATTACTAAGGGAATTGAAATTATAGTAACAAATTAAAGAAATAAAATAAAACACATCTCTTAAAACTACACTTGTGGAGTGATGACAGAACTGGTGCAGATTATAGATTCCAAAGCTGAACCTCATGCACTTTTGCCCACTACTGGTCTACCAAAGCCTGTTGGTTTTTCTGCAGGACACTATCTTAAAGTAAGGCAAATCTATTATCCAGTTATCTCAATATTCTCTAAATGACCAGATAGCTTTTCCAGCTTTTCCTTTATATGCAAAACATGAGCTATTATTTCAGTTAATCTAAAGAAAGGTTGGAAGTAATTGTCTAAATTATTTATTATTTAATTAGTTATTTATTAGTTATTTAAAGTTAATGTGGAAACTAGTATGTAGTAGGGCAGGTCCTAAAACCCTTTATTTTTAATGCTATTGCTCTGTTTTTGTGTTTCTATTATCCTTATTCAGCCATTTTTTTCAATATTCCTACCCACCTGGTCAACTTGAAGTACTAACATTGAGGATTTGTCATGCACATTAAGTCCAATAAGCTTAAAAGATTCTCTCCATTCAATCAGTTGACTACATATAGTGGTCAAGTATTAAGAGGATTCTAACAATATTTAATTCAAATATTGTGAAGATATCAAAACTTCATTTACCTTTCCTTTCATGACTACACAGTCTTCTTGTCTGTTATTAGCATGTGTTGGCTGGCCACGGAGCCATTTGGTATATGTCACAGGACTCCCATCTGACCATTCAAAGAACATTTCAATCTTGAGATCGTTCAGACCAATCCATAATTCATCACTTGGTTCTAATTCATTGCAATAAACAAAAAGTATATTAATACTTTAACATATATGCTGCAATAATTTTTTTCTAAATAATCTTCTACTTATGGTTTTTATTGTTTATAGTTTACTTTGAATTTTAGTGAATGTTTCAGTGTGCTTTAATGTGATTTTAGTATGTTGCAAGCTATTTTGAAAGAATGGGTTTAAAAGATATTATGCACATTTTAAGGTAAAAAAGGAATAAAATTAAAACAATATTGTACTTTTTCCACAATCCATATCAATTGTGGATGCTGTCTCCTGTATGGAGGTCTGCTGCTGGTTATGGAAGGTCATTTGAATAACTTTCTTCAACCTGGCATATTCCAGATGTGTCAGGATTACAATTCTCAGAACTCCCAGTCAGTATGATCATGTCACCCACAAATGGTCTCAAGTATACAGATTTCCCGTTAATTCTTTCCTTCCACCCTTTGGTTATATGCAAGGACATCCACATAGAGATCAAGCATTGTCAATCTCACAAGTAGACCACACCAGGAAATCAACTCCACAGGAAGGTTAAAACTACTCTTATTGAAATAGGTTCTATAATAGAACCCGTAAATCAGGGCTGTCTCTGGCTGAGCCATTTCTAAATGTTATCTTCTTGTTCTGGATTTTTAAAAAAAATACTTCAGATCCTTTTGCCTACATGAATCCACCAAGAAGGATCTTCTTTATTCTCAGCAAGAATTGCCCATTATGAACAATGAGAGAAATAGTCAGATTAGAGAAAAGTTGTAAGGCTGTGTGAAGAGACCTCTGCCTTTCCCATCCTGCCAATCAGTTCTCATTCCTGTGGATCCAGGAATCTCCATGTCACAAGTAACCCTTCCTCCATTGAATAGCATTAAAATATGAAAAGATTGCTTTTCAGAAATAATTTTCTAATGGGATGCCTCGTGCAGAAATTTTTTATACTAATCAATCATTAAATAAGAGGAGATAACTTTAAAATGTCCTACATGGAAGAGTGGCCAGTATAATCTGACTCTATGCCAGAAAATAACAGGTGTTTCCTTTCCATGGGGCTAAATACTATGAATAAAATGTCATGTACATATGATTTCCTCAGACTTGTACAAAATCGGAAAGAGCAGAGCACATTATACTATTTGGCTTCCTGCTCCTACTGTCATTTTGATTGTTGTTTCATGACAGAGGTACTGCTTTCTGAATTCCTGAAATTTTCACATGGTTTCCCTGTTTGCTTTCGAGACACATAATCCCTCTCTCAAGTGTGGAATATTGTGGTCTATACAAAGTTCTCAACATTTCACTTTAACTGAAACAATTTCTGGATTTGAAATGCATAACAAATATTATACAAAAATATCTAATTTTTGTCAACCCACTATGATCTACCACAGTCAACAGGCTTGTGAAGTAAGCCAAATATGTCAAGTATCTAATCATCCCAAGGAATATACATATTCCAGATTCAATCATATAAATCCTAATCCTGTAGTATGAAAGTCTTAATCTTGTAGTTTATGGAATTTCAATATTTGTCTGTGGCTTCTTATTCTATTACTTATTTTGCTCTTATTAACTATTGAAAAAGTTTCACTACTGAGCATCAAATTCCCATTTAACATATATTTCAAAAAAAGCAAACAGCTTTAAGCAAAACCAAATAGTCTAGTTGCCGTCAAATATTTAGACCTATTTAGCAGTGGTTCTTCAAAAATCTAGGCTAATTCTTTTTCCAGTTGCTTAACATCCGATCCTTTGAGCTCACATGAAGGAGTTGAATTTGTGACTTATATCCACAAGATGAATTATGATAATGAGTAACAATTTCTCCATTCTAAATCCCCAAAGATCAGTAGGCATTGTTTGCCACACCTTTAAGCAAAGCTTTGTAATCATAATAGATGGATTAGATAATGTGCACATGTTTAATAAAACCAATAGACTGGTCTAAACATGCAACAGATTAACATGACAAGAAAAAAAAACAGTAGTGAAATTCTCAAGGCTGGAAATAATGCTCTTGAAATTATTTGTTCTTTCCCTCTCTTCCTCCCCCCTCCCCCACTCTGTTTCCATGTGAATACATACTCTTCCTGATTCCATACAGGTCGATTAAGTCCCAAAGGAAAACTTTTCATGGAACTGGAAAATCCAGGCAGGCTCAAATTTTACAAAATGATGGGAAGTTATATAACCGAAAACAGTGACATCGGGTTCAGTCACAAAGTTCTAATAATAAAGAAAGTTAAACTGTCCCAACAAGCACCCTGAGAATATAAGCAGAAAAACTTCTTTTGCAGGGAAAAATAATGCAAATTAGATTTCCATCCAATTCGACTATGTATACTCCCTCAAACCACAATCTCTCCACAGGAGTAATGTCGTTCCCACATTCATGAACATCTGTAGAATCAATGCATCTGTTCTCAAAGATAGGAAGAAACACACATATAGAAATTTTCAGAAAATCCTCAAAAGGGCTCAATTCACAATTAAAATTCTTAATGGCAATAGGTCTTAATCATTTAGCAAGATGTATGAAACTGGTGTTGTCAAAATAAACCACTGCTGTTATTTTCAAGCAAACCAATCATGTTTTTAGAAAGGGCTGAACATTCACAGAACCCTATACTGATACTCACTGTACCCAAGCAGAGAAATAATAAAACTATACTCTTCCACATTATGGATGCTCGCCAGGTCGCCACCTTCCTTTCTACACAGTCTAGAAGCGTCTTGCCAAGAAGTAGTTTGTCTGCGAATCTTATAACACTGGCCCACATAAAATATCCATCCTTCGGGGCAGTCAACTGGTACATCAAAATCTGAAAAACACCACATCAACAATAATCAAAGCTTTGCTTAGTTCAGATATTTGTTGAATGCTTGATTGATTGCATTTATATGGTTGCCCACCTCAACCAAAATAACTGGTATTTGGAAAGGAGGATATTTGTAGCTCTGAATCAATGGTGCTCTCTGAACTTGGTGGTTTTCTTGCAAATGTTCCATTACTCAAACTAGGTAACATCATTAGGATATTGATATGTTACTTAGTTTGGGAAATGAAATGTCTTTGCTCTGAAAGTAAAGAAGTTAGACTGAATATATTACTGATTCACCTCACCTTTCTTGGAAAAGTGTATCATTCTTGACAAAGAGAACTGGAGCTGTCACACCCAATTTCCCAAAACTGGAGAAGAACTTATTCATTCCAGCAGCAATATTATACCACTGTTTAACTCCAGTGACCAAATTATTGACATAACTGGGGAATCAGATAACTGGGAATTTCTCAAAACAAAATACAAGGATGTCGAACTTGAAATAATGAACTAACTAAAAAAAATGCATGTTAGAACTATCTGAAAATCAGCTAAAGAAAAATGGTTTGGTACCTTAAAGCAGCTCATGCAGTATTTGGAGTTTGACTATGATTTAAGAACTCAAGATGCCTGAGAATACAAGAATGTTTAATAAGACCTGGAGTATCAATATGCCAGTAAAGAGATACAGAAACTATAATGTTTTGCTGTCATTTTTGGCTGGAACTGGATTCTACTTGTCTTCATTGACTGCATTGCAATAATAAAACTGGAGCATCTTTGGAAATATTCACACAACATGCTTTCCTAGATAAGGAAGAGGGAGCTGCATTCTTTTCACACTTCACACTTCTGATTTGCTTCTATTTAAACTGGTAATTATACGGAACTTTAACAAAGGTGTGGTTCTTGAAACAACTTTAGCCATAGTGAGATATGTTTCTACTTCACATATTGTAATTGTCAAATATTGCAATTTTTTCATTACACTAATGTTCACTAATAGCTAACTGTATAAGTAAACTTCATGAAAAAGTTTTCCATACATTATTTTTACCTTTCTTTGTATCTTTTTTCTTTTGCTAATTTGCAAACTGCTATAGCAACCTTGTTTCATTTAAAATCTGTTTCTTTAATGCTATAAATATTTATTAAAATATTAAAATGTAACATAGCATCTTTTGACTTATGTCTAATAATTTATTATTACTAACTACATGTTTCTAAAAGGAAATAGCTCAGAATATTGAATGCATATATGTTTATGCATATATGTACACACACATACACTCAAACAGACAACAAACAGTGGGCCTGTCCATACTGCATTTTAAAACTATTTTGGTCTTATGTTCATGATTACTTGACACTAAACTAGATTTTAAAAATCCTGTCTGGAGTGGAAGACTTTACTTACATTATATTCAGTCCAGAGAGGCTACCACATTAACTTATTGGACATCTTATTATTCTAGGATAACAAATCCAATCCTATGAAAAGTCTTACTGACCATATATTTCTTTACTTATTTCATACATTTACAAAATTAAGGAGGGTAGATACACAATGTGGGAAAAATCAAAATGCATACACAAGTAAGCTAACAACAAACTTTAAAATATAACTAGTCCTTACTTACTAACAATAATTGGGACTGACAACTTCATCACTAAGTGGTGCAATCATTAAATGAAATGTCATGTGCTCATGCCAACTTATTATGTCAATTCCAGCTGCAGTTGTTAAGTGAGTCACTGCATATTATTAAGTGTATCATCACATGACTGCAGAATAGCAATAACACTTAAAGACTTATATACCGCTTCACAGTGCTTTATAGCCCTCCCAAGTGGCTTACAGAGTCAGCCTATTGTTCCGAACAATCTGAGTCCTTGTTTTACCCACCTCAGAAAGATAAAAGGCAGAGTTAACCTTGAGCCAGTGAGAACTGAACTGCTGGCAACCAGCAGTCAGCAAAAGTAGCCTGCAGTACTGCATTCTAACCACTGCACCACCATGGCTCTTTACAAAAGAATGCTGTGATAATCATAAATATGCAATCATCAATTGGGCACTTCAGTTGCCAAGTGCCAAAATTATGATCATGTGACCATAGAACCATTGTGATAGCTACAACTTCAAGGACCAGTCATTAATCACCTTTTTAATGTCACTGTAACTGTAGAAGATGAACAGGCTGAGCCCAAGGAGGGTGGGGTGTCAAACGATCATCAGTCTTGAATCCTTTCATGCCCATAAGAAATCTAAGTCCAGCCCAGCTTGAATTCCATTGATTCTTATCTATCATCTATTTGCCTTGACTATTAGTAGTTCAGATTCTTGTAAAGAGCATAAGCTTGCAATAAACCTGTATATTCTTTTGAATGCCTAGATTTCCTGATTTCCCGTGCTTGACAGTAACTTTGAATGGTGGCTGAACAAGTGGTTAATAGGATTACTTGTAAAAATTACTACTGTCCTGTTGGACTCTAATGTCTTCCAAAGCTGTTTTTACCATTAATGCTAAAGTGACACAGCAGTTTTAATATCTGCCTTTGAAATAAAAGGTTTTAATTACAAAACCAAGAGAAATGTATGCAAATCTTAAATTATTTATAAAATAATTATTAAAAAATAATTATATAATGATACTTTGTTATTTTTATTTATCTGAGCTATTCTGAGCAAATAAATTGTTATTTATTTCTCTGAGTATGAGAATATATCTCCAGCATTGCATTGTTTCATAGATTTTTGAGTAATTAGAAAAACCATGAACGTATAACATTTCACTTTTTTAAAGAAAATCCAAGGAAATCCATGGAAAAATAGGGAGCTCAGCACGGGTGAAATCCTACTGGTTTTGTTACTCGTTCTGTGCACACTCATGCATGCCAAATGCACTGTAGCACGGATCTTTAAACCTCATTTATAGGCACCAGAGGCAGCAGAGATCATCAGGAAGGCTTGTAGACACGGCAAACAGCTGATTAAGGTAAGAAACAAATGAAGCTCATATAAAGAAATAGAAGGGCAGGGGCGAGTGGGTGGGGCCAATTTCAAATTGCCACTACCGGTTCAGGCGATGTGGTGTGATCTGGCTGAATGTCACCCCTGGAGCTCAGGGAGAAAACTCTTGCCAGAATTATATCTGTCCTGGTCCAGAAAAGTTTGTCAGCTACTACCTCTATAAGACAAGATCTATTCATCTCAGCTACTATTGGCATCTGATGGATCTGGGTGGTTCTCAACTATTCAGAAACCAAGGGAAGTTTCCCAACAATCTGGCAGACAACTCTCAATTTCAATTTCAATTCAATTTTCAATTTCAAATTTTATTGGTCACATACACATACATGGGTACGATATGCAGTGAAATGCTTATGCAACCGCAGTTAAGTTAAGATAGGAAGGGAGGGCTAGAGGTAGCTGGGAAGGTGGAAATCAGATGCAATCATGGATCTTGGAAGGAGGGTTAGGGGTAGTTGGGAAGGGAAATTA
>JAEANM010010245.1:0-15896 GCA_017656035.1 Myanophis thanlyinensis
CTCCATTTTATTTAGGTTGCCTTGCCCAGGGATTCTGGGATTTGAAGTCCACAGGTCATAAAAGAGCCACAATTGCCTACCCCTGCCTCAGGTATCCTGAGCCTCACTTTGGAAAAATAGGCCTCTTTACAGGCCTACCAAGAGAGAGGTGAATCATGGCCCTTTGTCCATAGACGGCCTGCTGGCTACCACGCAAATGGGTGCTAATCTACAAGGCTCCTGGATCAGCAGTGAAAATAAGGACTTTTGCTCCTCCCTGTCTCCACAAGCACACACCCATGTTTATTTCCTCTCTGGCACTCTCATTTTGTGTTTGTTTTAATATTGACACCATCCCAGAGACACCTTTCCCTGCAGCGGGTGAGACAGTTAATCAGCCCGCTTTCCCCAGGAGCCCAAGAGCTCCTGTTTGTGCAGTGTGGGACTGAGCCAGGAAGGAAGGACTTTAAAGTGACCCATTGAAATGGAAGTCCTCCCCACCCAAATACCTGAGCTCACCACCAAGCTGGCAGAGCTCCCTGAGTGTCAGACATTCATACCAATAAGTGAAATCATAACATTGCTTCACCATTGGCACTGGGAAATCAGGGACGGTGAGGCAGCCTTCCCAACCCAACCACCTGGTGCTTCCTTAAATGTTAAGGGATATAACTTCCAGACTTTTCACACCCAAATTAACCATAGCCTGAGAAATCTGGAAATTGCAGACCAACATCTCTGAGGGCACCGGGTTGGAGAAGAAGGACAACAGCGCAGCTTTGTAGCTCTGCTTAGGAAGGATTATTTTCCCAAGGATTTTCATTTGGATCACTGCTCTGTTAAATCTGCTAGAGCTCAAACTCTGGAATGGGATCAAAGACGTGGCTTTTCAATATGCCCAGGTAGTTAACTTCCAAACACAGATTATAGTAATGCATTTAATCAAAATGGAAAGTTTAGTGCTGAGAAAGTATTTTGACTAAAACCGTTTTAGCCAGATTTGTAAAAAAAGAAAAAGAAAAAAAAGAAAAGAAAGATTAGCAGTTGTTTTTAAATAACACCGCTTGAAATTAAAAGTAGCCTTTTCCAACTGGGTGGCCTCCAGATGTGTGGGACTACAACCAGAGGTGGGATTCAACCAGTTTGCACCTATTTGCTAGAACCAGTTGTTAACTTTCTAAGCAGTTGAGAGAACTGCTGGTTCAACTGGTCATTAGGGCAGAGAACCGGTTGTTAAATTATTTGAATCCCCCCACTGATACAACTCCCATCTCTTTATCAGCACGACATGGTGATGAGCATTTTAGTCTCACGCATCTGGAAGCTGGGTGGTTCGTGAAGGCTGAAACTATTTTATATGTGTTTTCAGGGTGTTTTTACTTGATTCAGGCAGATTAGTTTGAGAATGCCTTAAATAATCCCCATTAGTTCTTCAAAAGAGCTGAATAAGGTTATTCTAGTTAAAATGTTTATTTTAAAGCTTTCAGATAACAATGATATGTGTTACAATTAAAGCAGGCTGTAAGCCCAGTGCATTTTATCTTAGAAGAAATATGCTTTGTTCCAGCTATGTCTGCTTCTCCAACTTACAGTATTTGGATGGAACTCATGTCTGTATAAAGACACAAGTGCATGAAATATTCCCTGGGGCATAAGGGAAAGCCTATTCACAGGACTTAATGTGGATTAGCAGCAGAAATTCTAGAAAAAGACAACACACTGAATACAATCTGGAAGGAACTAAGCCTCCTGGGAGATACAGGAATTACAGGTAATCCTCGATTTGCAAAAGATAGTCACATGACCCCGGGACACTGCCACCATCATGTTGTGGCCCAACAGCGGCCAGCTGAGTTGTTGGCAGACTCTGACAATGAGGAGTAACATGAGCCTGTCCTGGTGTCTAGAGAAGGCTCTGAGGAATGTTCAGAGACAGAGCTGGGACCAGGGATGCCTGTCAGCCATTAGTTGCCTTCCGAGTCAGAGAGCAGTGAAGAGGAACAGGTGGAAACTGTCCCTGATGTATGCATGCGCAGAGCTGCTAGGAGGAGAGCAGCTCAGGTAGCAGGGCAGGCGGGGAAGGCATAACACAGGTGGCCAGTGATTGGCCCTTCCCCAAGAAATTAAAAGAGGATCAAAGGGAAGGGGAGTTTGCAGAGAACAACATTCAGAGAAATGTTGTTCATTTCAGAGAAACTCTGTTCCTGTGTTTGTGAGTCATTCTCGGGCCTTGTGCCAATCCTGATAGGAGTCTGGGCTATCAGCCAGGTTTTTGGTTTATATAATAAATAGTTTTTGCAGACAGTCAACATTGCTCTCATGTCTTAAGAGGCCTAGGGCAGAACACCTCATAAATATGAACCAGTTGTCAGGCATTCAAATGTAAGTCATGTGACCATGGATTGCTGCAACAATCATAAGTGACAAAAATTGTCACTTTCCGAGCTCTGTTTTCACTGGCAGAGGGTTGCAGGTGGTTGTGGCAGCCGAAAACGGAGCTCAGGAACCTGTTTTTGCTGGCAAAAGCACCACGGGTCAGTCCTTCACTGTTTCCAGGGCAGCCCCGCAGGACATATCTAAGTACCCCATGGGCCAGATCTGGCCCCCGGACCTTGATGTTGACACCCCTGGCCTAGAAGTTATCATTGCTTAACTTCTATCATGAAAATAGCTATCTCATGAATGGAAACAATATAGGTAGCCCTTGACTTACCACCACAATTGGGATCAGAATTTCTCTTGGTAAGCAAGGTGATAGTTAAGGGAGTTGCCCCCAACTGTATGACTTTTGCCATGATTGTTAAATGAATCCCTGCAGTTGTTAAATGAATCACACCATCGTTCAGTGAATCGGTATTGACTTTGCTTATCAGAAGCTGGATGGGAAGGTCGCAAATGTTGATTACATTGACCCTAAGAGGGCACAACTGTTGTAAATATATGCCAGTTGTCAAGCACCCAGATTTTGATCATGCAATCATGGGGACACTGCAATGGTCATATGTACAAGGACCAGTCATAAGTCACTTTTTTCAGTGCTGTTGTAACTTCGAATGGTCACTAAGTAAATGGTTGTAAGTCAAGCACAATCTACAGATAGAATGTGAAGTGTTCCTGGAGACTCATTCATATCACTGGAATTGAAGGGTGTGGTATCTTGCAGCAATATGTAGAACTACAGGTCCATGCGCTTATAGATGAATAGCATGGATCCCTCTATTTATTTATTTATTCAATTTATATGCTGCTCATCTTCGTGGTAAGGCTCTTCTTCTTAGTGCTAATAGAGCTTAGCACTCCTCTGAGTGTACTTGAGCGGACATAGAACAATAAATCCCATTTATAAGAGTGTAAGCATAAATCCACACATAGAAAAGGAACAGGAAGCAATAGGGAGAAGAGTATATGTAAAGCCAGACTACAGTTTGCCAAAGTGAGATCATTGGCTTCAGTAACAAACATTGAAAGGTGGATAAAGCGATAAGACCATAGACTTCTGTTGCCATGCACCTGCATAGTTTAGATCTCAGCTAGTTAAGATGGATTGTCCACACATTAATTGAGGCAATCTGTTGAGATTTGCCTACATATCCTGGTAACATCTCAAGAACGAGCTATTCTCTGTAATCTTTTGGAGAGAGAGAGAGAGAGAGAAAAAAAAAAAGTGTTTCCCGTGGAGCTAATGACTTAACCTCTATTCTGGCTTTCTAAAAAGACCTTGTGAAGATAATCTTTTTGAATAGGCTTTTAATTAAAGTTTTAATACCTCGAGTAAGCCTCCATAGGAGACCATTTCTACAGCAAGCTCAGAAGGCAGAAGAACATGCTTCCAAAATCTGAGAGCAAAGCTGCAATCCAGTGCATGTGTAAATCAAATGTTCTCTTTCTTTCTTTCTTTTTGAGAAAAAAAGTTCTGTGGGATTAGGCTGTAAATTGCCCCATCTCTCTTGAGGTTGTGGGACTGCAAATAGAGAAGCTGGAAATAGAGAAGTTGTTTTGCCTGCTCTACAAGAATGTATTCATGACAGGGCCTGTTGTCACAAGATTTTTCAGCCTGATTGTTGCCCTCAAGACTAAATTAATCCCCTTAATTCTATTAGCTTTGGTGGGAGTTACGTAATGGGTCTTTTTATATCTCCCCCTTCACCCTTAGTAATACACAGTGTGAAGCCGCTTTGTTAAAATGATTGGACATTTTTGAGATGCGCTCGTCCTTTTTTTTTTTTTCATGTTTGCAGAGAAAATGTCGCTTGGGCAACACCAGAAGTTTAGATTTGACTTGGAGAGCTTGAAAAGCCAAGCACTCAATCAAAAGCTCTCGTGACACGCCTTATCCTTCAAAGTGGGCAAATTAGGTGCTGTGTAAAAATAGGAATGGGTGAAATTCATTTATAGTTTCCATTTTGTATGCAAAACAGAACATGAACTGAAACTCATCTACTCTTCTAAATTTGCAGTGCTCTGAATTTAGCAGAGCAATTCCCCGGTAGAAACAGCAACAGTGTATGTTAAAGAACAGTTTGGTACAAAGTCACCAACTTTGTACAACTTGTATTAGCTGTTTTGTTGCCCAAAATGAATGTGCAGTAGGCAGAATGGCAGACATGAATGTGTATATTGGGAGAAACTTGTCCAAACCCACAAACCCATTTTACTGTGTGTTTTTTTTTTAATCAGACTGAGCAAGAATGAGACTGTCAAAATTAATGTAATACTTAGCATTAATTGTATAATTTAGGCAACCTTACATTCATTAACACTTTTGAAATTATATTTAAACTTCCCTTGGGTTTCAAGGTGCAATAATGTATTTAAACTTCATAGTATTAACAATTTCTAGTTTCTGTTGCATAAATACCACTGCATTCAGTTATCAGTTGTATTTTATAATGCTTTATTTGCAGTTATGATGTAATGAAACAATCTTAACTCAGAAAAAATATAAGATACTAAAGGAAACCAACAATGACCCAACAAAATGACTATTTCAGTAAGCGATAGTGCTTGAGTGGAGCTGTTTAGGCTATATCTTCTATGCCAGGTTAGGCCAGATAAGTGCCTAGATAGAGAACTAATAAAAAATACCATATTGTAATCTAGCCTGGAAAGTTTGGGTTTTTTTAATTCAGAAATTGGCAATGGCAGACTTGTTTTGTAACATTGCCTAGAAAACCACACAGATGGATCAATGTAATTGCTAGAGTCATATTTGACTGATAATTGTCTTTAAATTTTTGTGCAAGAGTTAATTAGCTAACTAGTAAATCATCCAATTTTCATTTATTCATGGTAACCTTCATAATGTGATTTCTAGCTTATGCCAATTTCTTAAAAATAAATTCCAGGCTTTACATTTCCAATTCCTAATTAAAAATGTTCATCATGGTTTGAAAAGTAAAATTGTTTTTTTTTTATTATTTCTTGATTCTGGGAGCTTCATAATATTAAAATTCATCCAGAGAGGATAACAACAGCATTCTGGGATATAAAAGTATGAATAAACACAATCTGCATGGCTTAGGGTTTCCAAATCTTTTTCATCATGCACTTCCTAATTATGTATATTTATAAATTAGATTTATGTACTATACATTATGAAACATAACCCAATAATACATTTTTATTTTATATACTCTATATATTTAGTATAGCTGTTTCTTAGTTTTTTAGATGAAAGAATGTAAACAAGGATTCCAATATTTTGTTTTCCTGCACCCTAGTCTTGCATACCCCACTTTGGAGATTCCTCCCTTTAAGTAATTTTGGAACAACCCTCAGTAAAGCTCATGATGATTGAGGAAATTTGCACCAATCAATTACTATAGGCAAGTTTGGCAGAGAAATCAACCTTTTCCTGGTCAACTCACAAGCATCAGCCACAATCTTAAATTGAATTCCAATAAGATAGCTCTTTCCTTCTTTCCTTTAACAAAATGACTTCCCAAGATGGAAGCTTGTAGACAGAGCTTGTGCGACACATTGCTACAGTGGTAGAAGATAACTCCACTTAATGATCAAACAGCAGCAGCAGCTTCATTCAAATATCTCCCTCTTAAAATGTCTATCCCACAGTGTTGGCAGCCTACCAATAGCATCCAGATTCAGGTGTCAGATATTTCTTAGTCCAGTCCATTGTTCTAACTAATCAAGTACTTTCAAAGCTCATCAGTTGGCAGTTAGCTAAAATTAACAAGTGTTCAAGCAGAAACTTGTTGCCATGCTGAGCCCAGAGAGATAGAAAAGCTTTCTCCAGACCACCTTCCTGTCACTGGCCCAGTTGATGGGAAATGTACTCTGACAAATGCAAATAAGAACCAGATGCAGATGGCAGCAATACCAGCTGAGTGAAAGATAAGGGCACTTTGCAGGGCCACCCTTTTCAGTTCCTAGTTCCTACGGAGCAATTTGGAAGTGGTTGAAAGTCCCTTCCTTCAGCCACACTATTCTGTTCCAGGTCTTCAAACACCCAAAGGCATACCTGGTTGTATGCCACAACTAATGCGGAGATAAGCAACCCTCTGGCTGAGAGCCCGGAATGCTATCTTAATTAAACCAAGGTGATAGCAATTTACAGATTGTCCAAAAGCCTTCCACAAGGCTACGTTAGTAAACTGTTGCTTCCAGAAAAATTCCACTCCCATCGCCCCACCTATATGCTCTCTGGGAGGGGCAAATCATTAACCCCTTATTTTCTTCTCTGCTTCCGAAGTTGCTCTCTCCTCCTCACAGCCCTACGCATACGCATGTCAGGGACAGCCTCCCTCTGTTGTTCTTCACTGCTCCCTGACTCAGATGCCATCTGATGGCTGACAGGCTCTCTAGTCCCTGCTTTGACTCTGAACACCTACCCAGAGTCTTCCTCAGCATCCAGGGCAGTCCCATAGTGTTCATCGCTGTCAGATTCCACCAACAGCTCAGCCAGCTGCTGTTGGGCCACAACATACACTTGAAACACTGAGAACATGAAGTGATCACAGTAAATCAATCAGAGCTCCACTATAGAGAAGGAGAAGGAAGATAAAAATCAGTGCCCTTTCTTTCAGCTTCTGCTAGTTCAACAACAACCTCCCTCCCTCCCTCCCTCCCTCCCTCTCTCTCTATAAAAGAAAATCACAAAATATGCTACTCTTCTGTCTTATCCCATTCATGTTGCTATGAAAGAAACCATTTTGTCACAATTTTCTGCAGGACTCCAAAGATGATGATCCTTTTGTAGGATGGTGGCAGGTAGTACCTAGAAGACCATAAGAGTGAAGTGTTTTATGTCAGTGGGAAATTGGATTACAATGTCAAATTGGCAGCCCGCGGGTTAGATGCGTCACATACAGGCTACGCTCACCCCAGCTCCTCTAAGGGGAAAAAACATTGTGATACGTCATGTGGTGGCAATGTGATGTGGCGAGTTTGACACCTGTGGATTGCATGCTAGCGCCACTGTTTGAGTTGTAGCAAACACACTTCTTTTAAATAAACCTCAGCCGAAAACCACCACTCTAAAAAAAAGCAGATATCATGTGATCAGTGATCAGCCATTTCTTGGCTAGATGCCTCTACAGAAACCAGATGGTTAGTCTGTCCTATAGTCTCAGCCAAAATGGCCGTCAAGGGGGAGAGATGTGCCAGCAGCCCCGTAAAGCAGCTGTGGCTAGAATGATCTCAACCATTGATCACAGCATCAACCACATAATCTATATACATACTAGACTGCAGTAAAAATGATATCTGAAGATGACAGGAACACTACTTTAAAACTGAGACAGCTGAAGACAGTTGTGGGCTTGAGATGAAATGAAGGCCATGCCATAAGGTCATAGTTGCCAGGGTATGTTCATTCTGTGATTAGGAGGATATGAAAATGATCCTAAGATAATGATTGACTTAAAATCGCCTCATGAGTTTCCACGGCTAATACTAGAACACAAAAATTAAATGTATTAATGGAACATATTATTTTTTAAAAGGAGTTTATTAAAGATCATCTACCTCATTCAGATGTTCTGGCTTAATTTAGCTCTTTTTTACTACAGTATATTTAGCTCCCTATTGGTTAGGTTGAGGTATAGCAACATAATCGTTGTAGGTGTAAAAAGACTAAGAATTAAAAGTTCGCATAGCTTATACTTTTAATCAAGGGTATCAGTTACAATAGATTTGAAATGTCAAAAGAAAGTGAAGAAAGTGGAAAACTAAAAGGAGTTGAGACAACACACATGCTATTTTCTAAATTGCATTGGCTTGCAATTATGCTGTTATAATAAAATATATATATTGAAGAAGTGTTTCCTATTTATTATACAGTTTTGTATGGTAGCCAATATCAATATTGTGATACAATACAATGGAAAACAGATGCTCATACAGAAGAGTGGCAACCTGGCAAATCACAATGAAAGATGGAACTCAATGTCTCTTTCCTTCCTCTTCTTTGTGGCCAAAAGCCATATTGGCTTGAAACTTGGGGAAACCTGCTCTAATACTTTAACATAACAAATTATCCTGTTTGGCTTAGGCTCAAAGAGGAAGAGGAAACAGTTGAACTGAGACCCTCCTAAACAGATTAAGCAAGACAAAGTCTAATTTTTGTTAGAGGCAGAAGGCCCCTGAATGAGCCTGGCACTGAGAGTCTCTGTTCTATACCCATATAAGGAGTTGTGGAGACAGCAAGTTTGGCCGCCGGCATTCAGAGAGCGGGAAAACCCTGCTCTCTGATTGGCCAAGGCGCGCCATTCAAAAGGGTATAAAAGCTGTCAAAGTGCTTGTAAATACGTTCTTGTCATGCTTGTGCTGTAAATAAAGAGCTGTTGTCACTTTAACTACTCGCGTCTAGCCTCTTATTGACGGAATCAAACAGTCTCTTAATACAACCTTAATACAGGTTGGCAAAACAGTTTATTATTCCTCTTTGTAGATATTTTATTTTTAAGGAACATTCTCAGATCTTCCCCTCTTCCTCTTTCCTTTTACATTTGGGTCATGACGCGTTAGATTTTACCAAATTTTACCACATTTAAAAAATGTGAAGGCACCATTTTTTATTGATCTGATTAATATTTGGATGGAACACTAGCAGGAAAAGTCAAGGTTGTTGGATATTTTGGATTTTTTTTCCTGAAAAAGAAATCCCAGAATAAAAATATATAGGAAAGCTATGTGGATGTGTCTATATAAATCGATAGGTATCCATTTTGACTGGAGGCAGATCTTAGGTTTTAAACCACTTCAAAGCCATTCAGGATGAAGGTCACAAAGGCTTTACAATTAAAATAATTATTATATGGACAAGATATTCCCTAATAATCAGCAAGATGTTAGGGGAAAATGAGTATGGAAGAGAAATACACCAGAAAATTTATTTCTAAGATTTGTTTCTAATCTTTTGTCAGGAGCTCAAAGGGATGCACATAGCATTTCCTTTTATTTTCTTTCTCAAACTCAAACATGATCCCTCTCTTTTTCTCTATCAGGCTCTTAAATTTCAGAAAGAAGGAAGGAAGGAAAGTTTTTAGGGAAAACAAATGCCACTTTCTAGTATCAACCTTGTTTAAGTTAATATCTCTGAGACCCATGTAAGTCACACAGTTTGTTTGTTTATTGAATTTCTATGCTGCTGATATAGTGACTCTGGGTGGCTTATAATATAATAAAAAGTTTTTAAAAAGTGCTAGAAAACAACTAGAACTAGAAAAACTGAATAGAAAAACTAAAACCCAAGCTGACGTACAGCCTGCGGTTGAGTATCATCTCTATCCAATCTACCACCTTCATGGTTAGATATAGCTCAATTCTGTATTTGGAAGTGTGCCCACCAACCTAGAGGAGAAAAAGACTTACAGTTCATGCGTCTTCCCTGGTAGCTAAGTATGATATTTAACATTGATAACTTTTTTATTTTGTAGTGGGCTTCAGTAGGCAAGAAGCAGAACAACATACTGTAGCTATAACAACATTTATTGACTCAAAACTGGAACTGAGGAACAGCAGGCAAATGCCTGTAATTTATGCTCTAGGCCCACAAGGCCTCAAGCAATCATAGTACTTCAAAAATATGAATGTTCTAAGTTTCCCTCCAAAACAGTTGGAGTTAATAGTTAGGGTCATCTAAAGGCTAGTTTCACTTTAGCAGGGCTTAACACAACTATATATATTCAATGCATCACACTTTTCTCTCATCTTTAAATATTAAATTTATTTAAATCATCAGTGTTAACAGTTTCCGATTTCCATTGTATAAATACCACCATAATCAATTATTACCTATATTCTATAATGTGTTGTTAGTATTTGATGCATTAAAACAATGAACTTGGGGGGAAAAAGTTAGCCGAAGAGAAAAAAAGTAGGGGTCCCCAACTCCTGGGCCACAGCCAACTTCTGGACCTCATACAATTAAGTGAAGTAGTGCAGAGGTGGTGGGTGAGTGCATGCGCATTGCCGTTTGAACAAGCAGTGGGCAAGCGCATGTGCATGTGCTCCATTTTGCACGAGAGGCGGGTGCGCTTGCCCACCACTCGTGCAAAGGAAGCAGCATGTGCGCATGCTTGCCTCCCGCTCACATGGAACCATAACCCTCCCCCCAAGTCGGTCCACGAAGCTAGAAAGGTTGGGGAACTCTGCCTTGGAGGATGGAAATAAATGTTTCCTTTATCTTCTGATAAGTAGGTGTTTTCTGACTGGTCAACACATATCAGCCATTTTGTGTGACTACCCTGTGAGACATTATCTCAATGTTTTCTCAGGCCTACACCTTTCATTCCTATTATTCACACTTCTAATTTTTTTTTTTTCAAATTTGGAATTGCAGGGAAAGAAGAACACTTCTCCTTGGATAGGGCTGTACTGACTATATCCTTTAGGGCACTTTCACGGCATTCTTTCACCATCAATGATTCAGGACTGCTTTCACTTCTACTGACATGCAAATGTAGAGAACAAAGAAGAAAATTCTCTGCCCTGCCCTGATCTGGTACACGTCCTGCAGCATCAATCTCTCTTCCTCCCTCAATTTCCTTTGCGAAAGAAAAGCCGGAACTGACAGGAGCATGTCAATTTCACCCAGGTCACCCGTCAGGCCTGGATTTTGCAGAGGCCAGGTTCCCAGCCAAATTCCTTTTGCAAGGCAATCAGTTCAGATGCCAAACAGAAATGATGGTGTGTAGGGTCACGGAACTGATGTATGAGCACTATACAAAGTTTGTGCAGAAGCTCCATGATTTTATTAAACCTAGAAAATTGGATTCTTTTTGAAGATAAAACACCCTCAATCCTTTGGCTACTGTATATCCAAATGGCTCGATAGTTTGGCTATATTAGATATTTGGCTACACAGTGAGTTTCTTATCAGTCCCACTTGCTTCTAAAGACCCTGTTAAGCTCAACCTCAATTTCAATTTCAATTAATTTCAATTAATTAAGCTCAACCTCTTCTATGTTTCCCCAACTTTCTCTGGATCTACTATCATCTTCTGCATGCTCGCAGAAAGATATTCCCCAGTGCAGTTTTTTGTTAAGTTCTGTCATGTTTCTATGTCTTTTTTATGCTTTCCTCAAAGTATTCAGCCTTTCTTTTCTGTCTGGAGTCCCCAGTTCAAGCCATCTCTTCTAATGGTTTTTTTTAAAAGCTATAAAAAGATATCTGGAATTCTGATCACAGATCCATGCTGCTGCCTGTAGTTGAGCCTCACACAACTGTTCCTAAATCAACTAGCAGAGGAATACAAGTCAGTCAGCCCTTTTTCTAGGAATATCACTAAATAAGGGCAAAGGGCTTTGCGGTACTAGAAAGCATGCAGGAATTAGCCATTCCTGCAGATACAAACAGATCTGCTTTCAAGGCAGAGATTTTGTAACCGCTCTGAAGCCACACATTTAAAGCCACAGATGCCAAGAAATTCTTTCAACAGGGAAATAAGTACACAGTGTTGTATATACGGCACACCACATACACTTTCATTCTGGAGCAAGACCAGTGAAAACAGATAGGCCCTTAATATGTCCTGCATAATCTACTTATGGCATAGATGTGCCAAAGAAAGTTGGCACATCTTATCAGACCAACAACCAGCACTTATGAATAACCAGGACCAAGAGATTTTTGAGCTAGTCCAATTGTGGCCTTAGAAAATAAATAGAACTGGAGCCAATATTGGCTACAAGCTACCAGCTGAATTCCTGTTATCTGAATATTCCTTCGGATATTTTTCCAAGGTTTGTCAAAACAGCTAGTCCTAATTGGTGATTTCATTGTATCAAAATAGCCATTTAAATAGTAATTACTTCCTACTTCCTGGAACTGATGGACATTCTGAGAATGTCAAAGAAGCAACCTAAAACCAAACAATAAATAATTGGGTGTAGGCAGCGGTGAAATTCAATTTTTTTTTACTATCGGTTCTGTGGGAGTAGCTTGGTGGGCGTGGCTGGGGGGTGTCATGTGATGGATGGGCAATTTCTGTAAGCAGGGCAATAAAGATTAGGATTAACCCTGTAAAGTGGAAAAAAACCAAAAGGAGATTTCTTCTAACAACTGGTTCTCCCAACTGCTTAGAAAAATTACTGCTGAATTTCACCTCTGGGTGTAGGGCAGCATTTTGGGAACTTCTACACCTCTGTTTTCCCTCCTCCGACCCTTAAAAGTATTTGAAAATAACTTGCAACTACCTTCACTGCCATCAACCTCATTGCTCCTCAAATTCACTAGGTAAACCAGACCAGGAAATCAATGTCAACCAGAAAGGCATTTCTTTCCTGATTTTTGGTGTAGTGAACTTTTAAACAACCAAGGTTCTGATCTTGTTTGTGTATGTGGGTATCCCATAACTTATTGCAAAATGAGAATGTGAGCTGGCCCTTAGAACCATACATATTTTTGTTTGTAAATTAATTCAATGAGATCTAGTCATCATGCTAAGGACTCCATTCTCTCTTCTTACCCACTCTGCATATATAATCAGATTTCCTACACTTTGGATTTCTCTAAAGATCTTGTCCCAAAGTCACATTTTTTTCAGATTTGGGCTAAATGCACAGAGGTATCTCAGACCTAAAGTCAATATAGTCCTGAGAATGAGGTGAGCTGAGATTAAACTCTGTTGCTCAGTAAATGTTGCAAGAAGTGACTTGGATTAGAAACAATTTTGATCTGTCCTTGGGATGGTGAAAGGAAATGTGAATTCAAGACAATGAATACAACTTCAAAATTGGCAAGACGTCTCTGCTTCATATTTGATGAGCTACTTTGTATTTCTGCTGGAAGGAATTCTCAGATCCTAAGATGCCACACTGAAGTTGTACAGGTAGTTCTCAAATTATGGCCATAACGGAACCCAAATTTTCTGTTGCTAAATGAGGCGTTTGTTAAATGAGTTTTGCCCCATTTTATGATCTTTCTTGCCATGGTTGTTAAGTGAATCACTGCGGTTCTTAAGTTAGTAACCTGGTTGTAAAGTGAACCTGGCTTCCCCATTAACTTTGTCAGGAGGTCGCAAACAGTGATCACATGACCCTGGGACATTGCAACCATCGTAAAGATGAGTCAGTTGCTAAGCATCTGAATTGATCATTGTTGTAGCTGAAAACCCGGTCCTTTTAGCCCAAAGAATGCATCAGGCACGGGGTTGTTTGGATGACCGTGTGGGGTCCCTTTATTTCTAAACCGCGAGCAAAACTCATGATGAGCTTGACAGGTCGTAAGTGGAGGAATTTCAGGCGAGCCGCGGTTTTTATAATTTTTATAATTTGCCGCGGCTTCGCCTGTCACACTCCTCATTGGCTGGTTGTCCCAGCCAATGGGGATCGTCCAACCAATCCGCTGCCGGTTCAAGAGTTCATGCGGGTGGAAAACTCTGCCCACGCGTGCGCAGAACACAACAATCATTGTGGGTGCTGCAATGGTTGTAAGGATGAAAAATGGTCAAAAGTCAGTTTTACTTTGAATAGTCACTGAAAAAACTGTTGTTTAGTCAAGAACTAACTGTATAAAAGAGCTCAAATTCAAAACTTCTAGTACAGCAGAGAAAGAAATGTTGAATGCAGTGGACGTTTGTCACTATGCTAAATGCAGAAATATGCAAGAATGCTAGCAATTTATTTTCTTTTATTGTTCTGAAGGCGGAGGAATGGATGTGCATTTAGGCCAGGCTTTGAGGAAGTAGAGCAAGATAGTCAGTTACTGAAAAGTTGGCAAGTAAATAATGATTGGCTAATAGTTCTACATCTTTGTTTTGGGGCCATTAAAAACAACTGCTGGTTGGTTGGTTGGTTGGTTGGTTGGTATGTAGTCATTTGCAAGCTTTAGACTTGCAAACTTTGAAACATGCTTGGGCTTATAAAATTCTGATGTACAAAAAGACCAGAAAATTATCAGAAAAGTCTGGATTAATTTTGAGTGTGTTTCAGTCTGGATTTGTCTGGAAAATTCCAGAGCTCATGAAATATGCCTTGTGCTTCTCTAATACTCAGTGACAGATGAATGCTGGAGAGCAAAGACATAAGCTACTCCCAGTTTTGATAAATAAAACCATGCAGTAGAGCATTAACCTCCCATCTCCCATCCCTTGGTTAAATTACAAATTTTCACACACATAAGGTGCTGTGAAATATGGCAATCCACTGTTAAAATGCCTAAAATCCCGTTATTAATTTTAAGCATTCAGATTTAACCACTTTCGAGCACCTTTAGGATATTTGTTAGATACCACACCATAAAGAAAGATTGAAATTCCACATGCAAACTGTAAAACAAACCAACCCATAGAGTGGGGGGTGGTGGTGTTTCCCCACTCTTTCCACTTGCTTAATAA
This sequence comes from Myanophis thanlyinensis, assembly GCA_017656035.1. Classification (NCBI taxonomy): domain Eukaryota; kingdom Metazoa; phylum Chordata; class Lepidosauria; order Squamata; family Homalopsidae; genus Myanophis; species Myanophis thanlyinensis. The sequence goes on from JAEANM010010245.1 coordinate 14,778, forward strand.
GGGAAAATGTAATGTTTGGATAATCCAGCCAAAAATCAAGGATTGTTTAATCCCATCAATTTCAATTTAGACAGAATGAGGTTCTATAATTAACTCTCTCAGTGATTTCAGTTAGAACAGCACAGAGAACAATTTAGTGTGTGTGTGTGTAAAGACACACACACACGTGTGTGTGTGTGTGTGTGTGTGTACATACTGCAAGGACTAGGACTTATTATATTAATCTTGAGGTTTTTGAAGTGCTTACTTTGATTAGATCCTGGACTGTGCACTTTGTTATTACTCTTAATCTAATATTTATTACTTTACTATATCTTGTCAAATTAGGAAATTGGAACTTCCTTGAGTGGTTAATGAATTCAGTATGGAGTTGGTTGCATCAGAGAATATGTGACTTCTAGTTAACATGACAAATGTTAAGCTATGAATCAGTTTTCTGTTTGCAATTCAAAGATAATTACTATTGAGCGTACAGATACTCCCAAGTGTAAAATGTTTAGGAATAAATAGACTCAGCTCCCATTGTGAGGCTGGTCACCATATTTATTCCCAGTATATTGACAAACCTGGCAAGCATGCAAAGAACTATTTCTATGAATTACGTTAATCTTTCTCCCCATTTGCAGGAAATGAGCAACTTTTTCAATTTCCTAAGGGGAAAGCAACAGATTCTATATGTAGGCCATTCGGAGGAAGCAATTTATTCACTCAGGTATTTCAACAGTTTTAATTTTCTCAATCTTATTTCTTATGTAACATTTTCTGACTAATTCTTTCCTTCCAAGGCCAATTACAGAGCATAAATTGTGAGTCATAGTTTTAACATTCATGGCCAAAAAGAATATTGGGCTCCACAGAAAAGAGGGACTTTAAATTGGCAAAGAGAAATTAATTCAGTTTTTCAAAGCTGATAGCCTCATGAGAGACTGGGGCTGCAGTTCCCAGAATTCTCAATTGGTGTTGTAGAAGAGAATTCTGGGAGTTGTATTCTCAACATACAGGTAGTCCTTATGTTCTATACCCATATAAGGAGTTGTTGGACACAGCAAGTCTGGCCGCCGGCATTCAGAGAGCGGGAAAACCCTGCTCTCTGATTGGCTGAGGCACGCCATTCAAAGT
>JAEANM010010246.1:0-15896 GCA_017656035.1 Myanophis thanlyinensis
ATAAATAAATAAATAAATAAATATTAAGTAATTGGTTGGTAATTACTGAGATCTTTTTTCCCTTACTTGAAGAAGGGGACTTTGTTTGTTCTTTGGTTTATTTTAATTTATTTTTCCAAAAAGGAATGGACAGAAAACAAGTGAAAGAATAAAACAGAAATTGTGCAGAGTATTGTGCACTAAAGATATTAACATTAAATACACTCATATTCCTGCCATTATTTATTGGCACTTCTGGGGCAGTTGGGAAATTAAAAATTACCTTAAAAGACAATGGCAACTTATTCCTATGCTGTTGCTACCAGGAGATGAACTGACACAAAAAGTAAAATCCCTCTCTCACATTTCCTCTCTTTGTATATAAACAGAGCTGAAAAAACTATACCCACATCCACACTTGCATTTCATGGTGCTGTTCCAAAAACGGAAGACAATAGCTCCTTTTAAACACTGATACTGAAACCAAAGCAAATCTGCTAGGTTTAATCCATGCTAGGAATAATTGCTTTCTGAGCTTCAATATGCACTCAGTTCTGATCTTATTAAGCAACAGAAAAACACTGCTTATCTAGGTCTGAGAATTACAGTATATCCTGCCCAGCATAGGGGATTAATTTACTGTCCAAAATCTGAAATTAACCCCTTCACTCCTCCCCAGGGGGACCCTTTGGTTTGTCAGGGAATTTGTCATGAGATTGTTTTATCAACCTATCTGCTTCTACATTCCAACTTTTCACCTATGTAGCTTCAGACAAGGGGTACCCTTTCCAATGTATCAGATAATGTAATTGTCTTTAACCAATTTAGAATCTAAAATTATTTTTATTTCATAGTGTGCTTCACCTTGGACTACCATAGGTTTGGAAGGCACAATGGCTGGTCTTAATCTGGAATTTATTACAGGTTTCAACAGACTACTATGGAATACAGGATGTACCTTCCCTAATAATTTAGGAAGACTAAGTTGCACGGTTACAGGGTTTATCACCTTCACTATAGAAAAAGGTCCTAAGAATTTAGGCCCTAGTTTTTTGCTTGGTAACCTTAATTTTAAATATTTTGTTGAAAGATATACTCTGTTCCCTACTCTGAAAGGAGGTTGAGGTGATCTGTGTTTATTGGCTTAGGCTTTAAATTTTTCTGAGGATTGTGCTAGTGCTTTCTTTGCGATTTCCCAGCTCCTCCTCATTTAACAACATGGAGGAGGGGGGATCAATAGGTAGTTCTGGCATTGGAATGAATTACATGCCACTGGCGATCTGGAAAGGTGTCTGTCCAGTGCTACTATGCACAAAATTATTATAAGCTACTTCAGTGAAGGGTAATAATTCAGACCAATCATCCTCTTGGTAATCAACATAACATCAAAGATACTGTTCAACCATTGAGTTCAATTTTTCTACAGCTCCGGCAGTTTCTGGATGAAATCCTGAACTAAGTGCCTGTGACAATCCTATGGACTTCAGGAACTCTCTCCAAAACTTTGCTGTGAATTATACTCCTCTGTCAGAAAATATTCATTTTGGCATTCCATGGAGTCTGAAAATATGTTTTACAAAAAGTTTCACAAGTTTCTTAGTGAATGGCAACCCAGCACAAACGATAAAGTGGGCTTGTTTTGAAAATAAACCTACTACAGCCCATATTACACTATTTCCTCCATTCTCTTCTTTCTTCGTTTTTATGATCAGTCCAAACTTCAAATGGCTTTGTAGTCCCTTCTAAGAAATGTCTCCATGTAAGGAGTGCCCATCGGATGGCAAAAGCCTTTTTCTTCCAAACTGCCCATTCTGAATCTGACAGCTTTTTCGACATAAATGTGCATGGCAGGAGCTGGTCCTGTGGATTCCTTGGGAGGAGCACTGCAGCTACTGCTACATTGCTGGTGTCTGCTTGCATGACAAATGCTTTACCTGGGTATCTCAAAGGCTTTTTGGCAGTCCATTGTCCAAGCTAGTGGTTGAGAGGGTTTAGGTTTAGTTGGAGAGTGGTCTGTTTTTAACAGTTTGGTTAAAGGCAAATGCAGGGATGAATTGCCGGTAGAAGTTAGCGTAGCCAAGAAAGCTTTGGAGTTCTTTGTGTATGTGTGGTGATTGCCAGTCTAGCACTGCTTTCACTTTACTGGGACCCATTTCAATCCCTTCATGGGATACTCAATAGCCTAAGTAATCTAAGTAATCTTTATGGAATTCGCACTTCGAGAGCTTGGCATAAAGTTTTGCGGCTAATAATTTTTTCAAAACTTGTCAGACTAGCTTGACATGCTCCTCCAATGTGTCACTAAAGATATTGTCTAAGTAGACGAGAACCCCTTTATATAAATGTGTCATGGCCCAACAGTGGCCAGCTGAGCTGAACCAGAACAGTTTGTTTCCTGCTGTAACACAAACCTCTAATTTAAAATGGAGCAGCTTTGTACAGCAAACGCGCAGCTTACTCAACAGATAGCAGTTCTGGCAACCCAGTTGGCCCAGCTTCAAGCTCATGCTGCTCCACCTATCCCTCAGAGGAAATGCCTGGTAGCAGTACCTGATAAATTTGATGGCAACCAAGCCATGTTTCCAGCTTTCTTGGGACAATGCCAGCTTTTTATCAGCCTGAGAGCAGAGGACTTCCCCACTGACCAGGGTTTATGATTAACCTTCTTGCCGGCTCTGCAACACATTGGGCTACCCTACTGCTGGTCCAGGGTAGTCCCTTGCTGGATGACTACAGAGGTTTTTGTGACCACCTCAAATTAATGTATGAGGACCCCATTAAGATGGAGACTGCTACCTGATGTCTGAAGACCCTGAAGCAGGGCCAGTGCCTTCTTCAGGACTACATCAGTAAGTTTAGGCTACTTAGCCAGGTTTTGGCCTGGAATGAGGCAGCTCTCATGGGTGCGTTCCAAGATGGGTTGTCGGAGGAGTTGCAGGATGAGCTGGTCCGGGTTGATCTTTCTCCAACTCTCAACACGTTGGTCCATCTTTACTTCAGGATTGACGCTCGGCTGCAGAGGCAGGGAAGTCACCGTGCTTCCCAGGAGAATTGTGTGATCCCAGTTATGCATAAGACCCCAGTTGCATAAGAGAAGCCCAAGGAATTAGACACAGATAGACCCCACCTGTCGGGGACCCAGAAAAACAGGCGGCACTCAGGGGGGTTGTGTTTTAATTGCGGAGAACCGGGACACATGGCTGCTTCTTGCCCCTAGCAGCATCGAGAAGAGTCACTTGCTGGAGCCTGTCCCCCAGCCTCAGAACATTCTATCAGGCAATGCTTGGAGCCTGATCTAGGGGAGACCTTCTGTCTGGCGCACACCAATTTATTTATTATTTATTTATCTATTCAAATTTTTAAACTGCCTCTCTCCTGAGAGGGGACTCTGGGCGGTGTACCACCATCTTAAAAACAAGGTATAAAATTATAAAAATTTAAAATTTAATTAAAAAAAAAAAACAATTAGAACCCCAAAATTAATACTAGGTCAGAGCGGCCTATTGAAACAAATGGGTCTTTAATGCACACCGGAAAGTCCGCAGGTCTGTGATGGTCCAGATCTCTGGGGGCAATTCGTTCCAAAGGGAGGGTGCCCCCACAGAGATGGCTCGAACCCTTGGGGCTGCCAGATGGCAACGTCCAGGCAATGGAACCCCAAGGAGGCCTGCCCTGTGGGAATGCACTGGCCGGCGGGAGACTGATGGTGGCAACAGGCGGTCCCATAATTCAGAGCCATTCCCAGAGACAGTGGCCTGCGGGCCTCCCTGACACCTGATCCTAGCATCATGAATAGTCCATGAATAGACTCTGTAGTCTGCAGAGGATTCTGGCACATGCTCTGGTCAACTCTGGGGCTACAACAAACTTCATGGATGAGGCATCTGTGACCAAGTACGCAGTCCCTCTATGTCCAGTATATCCTCCTATGCTTGTGGAGACCATCAATGGCCAGGTGCTTATGTCTGGGCCTATCAAGGCTGCCATGCAGCCCTTGCACCTGGACATTGGGGCTTATGAGGAAGCCATCAGTTCTACATTACCTCTGGCATGCATTTCCCCATGGTCTTGGGCTTGACATGGCTTTTGGTGCATGATCCACAGATCTACTGGTTCCAGAACCTTGTCACTTTTCTAGCCTTGCAATGTGTGGACCACACCTGTCAAGTCTGTGCAGGTCAGTTGCTGAGTCCACCTGGGGTTTCCTTGCCTTCTGACATAGTAGATTTTGCAGACATGTTCAGTGAACAAGAAGCAGGCCAATTGCCACTGCACCGGCCATATGATTGCCCCATTGACTTGATTCCAGATGTGTCACTCCCCGTGGGTCATTTGTATTCAATGTGAGACCCAGAATTGACCGCATTGCGGGACTTCTTGGACAAAAAACTGGCTTGGGGTTTTATCCGGCCTTTGTCTTCACCACTGTCTGCACCAGTCTTGTTCATCAAAAAAAGACCGGAGACTTGAGACTTTGTTGTGATTACCGCAAACTTAATTCCATCATGGTGCGCAATCAATATCCTCTGCCCTTTATTCCTGAACTGTTGGAGTGGCTCAGAGAGGCTACAATCTTCACAAAATTGGACCTGTGTGGAGCCTATAATCTTGTCTGGATCTGGCCCGGAGATGAATGGAAGATGACATTCAGAACCAGGTATGGGAATTTGGAGTATACGGTCATGCGTTTTGGGCTGACCAATGTCCCTGCTGTCTTCCAACACTTTATCAATGACATCTTCCGGGACCTTTTGGACCAATTTGTCATGATTTACCTAGACAACATTTTGATTTACTTGTCCTCCTGGGAGAGTCATCAGCAGCACCTATGCCTGGTCCTACAACAGCTCCATGAGAATCACTTGTATGTGAAACTGGAGAAATGCCAGTTTTGGCAGTCCACCATTGAGTTCCTGGGGTATCATATCTCTCCTGAAGGCATTGTGATGGAGCAGGGCAAGGTTGAGTCTCTGCATAGTTGGCAACCTCCTTAGCAAGTGAAGGATGTCCAGTGACGCCTCAGGTTTGCCAACTATTATCGGACCTTTATCCCTGGCTTTGCTTCCCTGACTGCCCCCCTCACTTGGCTCCTTCAGAAAAAAGTTCCATTTTGCTGGAGTGCACCTGAGCAACAAGCATTCCAGGCCTTGAAGCAGGCCTTCATGAAAGAGCCCATCTTGAAGCATCCTGATCCCCACCATCCATTTGTACTGGAGGCGGATGCATCAGATATTGCTATTGGAGCGGTATTACTTCAGGCTCATGCCTTCGGCGGCACCCTCTTCCCTTGCACTTATTATTTGTGGAAACTCAATTTTTCCAAGCACAATTATACCATTTGGGAGAAGGAACTACTGGCCATTAAGGTGGTGTTTGAGGCCTGGAGGCATCATTTAGAGGGGGCCAGACATCAAATTGAAGTCCAGATAGACCATAAAAATGTGAAATTCTTGAAGACTGCACGGAAATTGAACCAGCGCCAGATTTGGTGGTCCCTCTTCTTTGTACAGTTCAATTTCCATGTGACCTACATCCCCAGTGCACACAACCAAAGGGCAGATGCACTTTCATGGAAACCCAAGTATTCTTGTATCCAAGACCAGATTCCACCCCAGATAGTTTTGCCCATAGAGTCCTTCTCCATGGTTCAGGATCCTGTGGACTTATGGCCTTAGATACTGGAAGCGCAGCAGCATGACAATTGGGTGGAACAATGGAAGGCAGAGGTGGGGCCTGCCCCTCCATGGACATTTACTGATGAACTATTATGGTACCAAGGAAGACTCTATATGCCAGTGGGGCCGCTCTGGGGACTTATTCTGTCCCAGTGTCATGATAATCCTGTGGCAGGGTACTTTGGCCTCTTCAAGACCTTGAACCTGGTCTCCCATACCTTCTGGTGGCCTCAATTATGACATGATGTACAATTTTATGTCACATTTTGTGTATGGTGTCGACAGGCCAAGTCAATGATGGGAGGGCCCCCCAGGGCTGCTCCAGCCATTGCTGACACTGGAGAGACCCTGGGGTGCCATTTCTATGGACTTCTTGATGGATTTGCCTCCGTCTTCTGGTTTTACCATGGTGTTCGTGGTGATAGACATGCTGATGAAGATGGCACATTTTATTCCATGTTGGGGATTACCAACAGCCCATGCCATTGCCTGCATGTTTATCTAACATGTTTTCAGGCTGCACGGCCTACCTGACAAGTAGTCATGTCAGACAGAGGAGTACAATTTACAGCCCAGTTTTGGAAAGGGTTGATGAAGGGTTATGGGTTGGAGGATTTTACCTAAGAGGATGTAACCTCTGTGCACATACCTGCTTTGGTGCAGGCCTTCCATGAGCACTTCCCATCTAGGCTACACCCTGAGCATCAGACCCAGGGGAAGGGCCCTGTGGTGAGGGATAGTGTGAGGAGGAGAGAGGAGTTTCAGAAAAAGGGTCACAGAAGAAAATAGGATACCAGTGGCTAATGATTGGCCCCTCCTGGAGAGGTTATAGGTGGGGTGAAGGGAGGGGAATTTTACAGGAAACAACAGTTTATTCACTTAGCCATGTGGAAGGCTTTCAGACACTCTGTAAGTTGCTATCAAACATTGGTTTTAATTAAGATATCGTTCTGGGCTCTGTAGTAGGGGATGGCTTATCTCCACATTAGTTGTGGCATACACCAGGTATGCCTTTGTGTATTTGAAGACCTGAACCAGAACAAAATGATCACGTATCACTTCATTAATTAACTGCATGAAGTCAGCCGGGGCCCCTTGGAGTCCGAAAGGCATGCAGTTTTCCACTATTCCCCTCTCAGATATGAACCCTGTAGTAGGCTTCCCTGAGGTCCAGCTTGGTGAATATTTTTCCTTTGGATAGGTGGTTTAATAAATCTTTCATGAGGGGGAGTGGGTAAGTGTTCTGCATGCACACGGCATTGAAATCCTTAAAATTCACACATAATCTCAGTTCATTATCTTTTCTTTCCTTAAATAGTATGGGAGCTTCTATTTTGGATTTGGCAGGCTCAATGAACCCACGTGCTAAGTTGAGTCTATGTATTTCTGTAGCTCAGTCATTTCAGCGGGTGTCATGGAATACATTTTAGGTTTTGGCAACTTTGCTCCCAGCTCTAATTATATGGCACAGTCAGATGGTTGGTGTGGGGGGAGGGAGTTGCACTCCTCTTTGCTGAACACCTCACCAAATCTTGATATTCTTTAGGGATAGTGGGGACTCCAGGCAGCTGCTGTGTTGCGGTTTTGGCTGCTTCTGTGTGGGAGTAAATGATCCCTGGCTGGCCTCAGTCCAGAGGAACAGAAGGTAGAGGCCCCACCCCATGATGATTTTCCTATATCCATCTTCCCATTTTATTGTTGGGGCCCATTTGTCTAGCCATGCAAGTTCTGTCATTCTGGGGACTATAATAAATTGGATGAGCTCCTTGTGCCTCCCCATTTCAAGTTTGACAAGTTTTGTTACTTGGGTGGCCAGGGTTCCACTTATTAATGATCCATCTACTTGTTCAAATTGTATGGGGTGTGCTAAATGTTCCACTATGGGAAGTCCAATTAGACACCATGTGCAGCCAGTGTCAATTATTGCCTCTAATTCCCCCTGCTCCCCAGTTTCTGGTACATTTAGTTTGATTTTAACTGAAAAGGAGTGGCAGCATTCACCATTGGGTTGGTTTCCCTGCAGGCTGCTCTCTGAGGAATTTTTTCAGGTGGAGATTCCTCCGCCTCTATCTCAGCTTGTCAGGTGGTTTTGCTTGCATCTGGTGGTTTCCTTGGGGCTCTTCTCCCTCTAGTGGCTGGGGCTTGTTGCTGTTGTGGAACTGATGCAAGGGCCGGGCATTCAGATGCCCTGTGGCTGATTTGTCTGCAGCAGTAGCATTTGGTGGTGTTGGTTGTCTGGGCAGGTGGTTTCTCCGAGTATTTTGCAGAAGTGTGCTGGGTTAGGGGCCTCCTGAGTGGTTTCTTGGGAGGGGCTTTCCATGTGGGTAGATATCCCTCTCCATTGCCAAGGCCATTGTGTACCAGTCTTGCAATTGTTCTGGTATCCCCCTGATGCTACAAGCTTTCCAGACTTCAGGGTCAATGGCTTCTTTGAAATACTGGAGGAGGATCTCCTCCAGACTGAGGTTTCCAGCTACTCATCTGAAATCCCATACAGAGTCCTTTAGGGGTTTGTGCCCTTGGTTTATCTTTTTGATGAGGGTTTCATTTTCATGCCTGCGGTTGGTGTCTTCAAACCTGGCTCTCAGTAGTTGGGAAAAAGCATCAGCATCTTCTAGTTCAGCAGCCCCTCTTTGTGTAACTGGGCCACCGATTCTGCTGCATCCCCCTCATTCATTCCTTCTATGATGGCAGAGATTAAATCATGATCAGACTGGTATTGGTTACTGTAGTGATTGATGTATGCCCACATTCAGTTGAGGAAGTATGCTAATTTTCTGGGAGTTCCATCAAAAGTCACCTTACAACAAGGCAGTTGGTCAGGTGCAGGCAGTCTCAGTTGGGCTGGGCCTGGTGGGTACAGGACACACTGCTGCATGCTTCCAGACTGCTGGAGAGGGGCTGTCTGTGGGTCAGGAATCTGCTGCTGGGCTGTTTCCATCTGCTGTGGGTAGATCGGTACAAATCCAGGGGCTGGAGTCCATTGATATTGCATCCACCTTTGGCTTGGGTAGAAAGCCCATCCAGGAGGAATGGATTCTGCAGGAGGCAGTGTACTAACAGGCAGGCAAGGGGGTGGGGCTGCTGGCCTTGGCTGCATTCCACTGTCTGGGGGAGTCAGTTGCTCAACTCCTGCATGAGGAGTGAACAGCATGGGGGAGGGCAGCCACTTCTGGCTGAGTGCAGAATGGACATTTGCAGACTCCAGCTCTGGAAAGGTGAACACGGATTGAGTTGTTCACCTTGGATGAGTCATCTAGGTCCTGGGGCAGAAACTCCCCAATTCCAGATGCTTGAACTTCTCTGGGAGACTGGTCAGCAACTGGCTTCATGAGAGAGGCTGCAGGTTCAATCCCCTGGAGCTGCCAGACCCCTCAAGCCTTGGCTCTCTCCACGTGGGAGATTGCAGGGTCCTCATCAGGCTAGTATCCAGGCTGCATTCCAGCAACCTTCTGTTCCATCACCATCTCTTGGCAGGGTTCTAAGTGGTTGTGAAGCCGGTGTGCTTGCTTCTTAGGCTGGGCACCCAGCTGCTACTCCAACTGATAGGCTTTGATGGCTTGCTTCATCTCCCCCAATGGGGGAGGGGGAAGGTCAGCTAGGGATGCAGGGGAACCCCCCATAGCCCCTTCGCCTTCTATTGTGGGTTTCATCTCCATCTTCCCTGAGTCTTCACACCGGCCAGGCATAGGTCGCTGGTAGGTGCTCAGGACCCCAGACAGCCCTCAGTTGACAAAGAGCTGGTAGGTTTTAAGGTAGAGATTCGGGTTACTGTCAGTGTTCCAGCTAAACTCCTCATTTCCATTCAGCAGTCAGAGACACAGTCTATCCAAGTAAGAATGTATTGAAGAAGTCATACTGGCACATCTGGGAAAACCCAAATCTGAACTTCTGGATTTTTCCATCACCCAAGTAAATTCCACAATCCATCCCCTTCACCTGTCATACCATCATGTTGCCCACTCCAGAAAGGCTGAAAGAGAAACTACTTCTTCGGTCAACCCCTCGCAGGTGTCGGTTGACCTAGCCTTGACATCCTCAAAGAATTTTATTTAGACTACCAATTATTCTCTAAGAGATTATCCCTCCCAATTTCCAGCTGGCATCCATCACCTTGTATTGCAAGCTGTTAATAAAGTGGTTACAGAGAAAATGGTTTGGAGTCGATCAAATAGTTTTTTCATTTAAAAGTTTTTTATTTATACATTTTTCTTTAACATACTGTACATACAATTCAATATTCATAATAACAATACATTGTCCATATACAATCAATTTTAATTTATAGTAACAAAAATTTCCGTAGTTACATTCTAGTTAAATGCATTTTCATTAAATGATTCCCTTTCCTTCTCATATCAATTATCTAGCTACTAATTTTTAATTTCCAAATTCTTACATGAACAGTGTGTTGCTGGGTATCATTTATTTTTATACAAAGTAAATCATATGAATTACCTTTAATATCATTGCTAAGCTAATCATATTTCCATTGCTAATATAACAATATTGCCCTTCATATTATAAAAATCTGATAAGTACATATTCATATTATAGTCTTATTTAATTTCCAATATTACTAAATATTGTTTTTGTATCAATCACCAATTTCTAATATTAATCGCACACAATAAGATCTTTATCATCTCTATTAGTTTTCACTATTTATCAGATTTTACTAGTAATAATTCATATTCATATTACAATCTTGTTTAATTTCCAATATTACCAAATATTTTTATATCAATCACCATTTTTGAATATCATTTATCACACATGTAATACTTCACAGGCTCTATAATTCAAACAATAGTATGCATATCATTATTAATTTACAGATTCTAATAACTCAACTCTATATTTCCCCACTATAATCAGATTATACATTTATTTCTATTTACTGTCTCTTCTTTTTAAACTTCTAGTTACACTCCTGCTGCTTTTTTTAACCAATGTCTCTCATCCTCCTTAATGTTTCAATAGTATTTTCTTTGGCTTGATTTTTACTTTTCTGTCTTTGATCTCTATTTCTATTGCCACACCTCTCTTGAATGTCTATTTCAAATTTGTCTCTCTTCTCTACCCTACTCCATTGATTGTTTTCCTTAGTATCTACTCTTTTCTCTGTCTCCTTTCCAGACACCATTGCCTGATTTTTCAGCTTTAGTTTCTTTTTTAATTCTCCAGTTGTTCTCACTTCGTGTCCTCTCTCATCAATCATTAGTTTTAATCTTCTCCCTTGTAAGTCCTTTTGTGCTCCTGGTTGATTCACTATTTTTATTTCTGTATCTGCTTTCTTATTTGTCTTCTCTTCCTGTGCCTTTGTGGGCTCCAATCTGTTCTCCTCTTCTTTACCTCCTATTTTCCACCATTCTCTTATCTCTCAGATTAATGCTGCCATCACCTCCCAATTTTTTTCTTCTTCTTGAAACATCTCGTTGTAATTTATTATATCCATCTTTTACCCAGCAGTCCAACAACCATGTATTCAATTGTTATATCAGGTCTCAAAAGGTTCAAAAATATCTTTAGTCCATTTTAAATAGCTCAGTCTCAGTATCAAATTCCTTTCTTTTTAAGTTTTTAAGTTTCTTCTTATGTTTTGGGTGTAATATTTTTTTACGACAGCAGGTGGCATTGTTAGATCCAGTTTCCAATATTTAAAAGTTCTTTTTAATGTTTAATAATATATTTCCAGTGCTTCCAAAATACTAATTTTAAAATCCGTAATTCCGGCACCAAATGCCTGTCCAAAACAATGCCTTTTCAATTTGTAAATCCAGATTTCAATATATTTGATAAATTGGTGCCTTTCCCTTTAAATCTTTCATTCTGCTGAATTCCTTTTTTTGCATTGTTCTCCTGTACTGTTAGTTCGCTGCCTCTTCCAAACTAGTTGGAGATACTTTCTTTTGAATAGCCTTTTGGGGTAAGATTAACATAACAAAGATTCTTCTTACCCAGTTCCACATGCTGCTTACACACTCTGCTTCTGCTCTGAGCTTTGATGGTCATTGGTCATCACAGTTTCAGGCAGACATTTTGGCTGCTTCTTCATCTTGCTGTGGCATAGAGGGAGTTATGCCCTGGGGGTCACTAGGAGAGTCGTGTATGCTCTCTGACCTCACTGGGCACCCCTCCTTTTACTTGGAGCCATCCCTCCAAGACAGCTTTAGACTCCCTAAAGAGCCCACAAGTGGGAGAAGCCTAGAGCAGAAGTGGAACACTCCACTTTCTGCTTCTAGCAATACTGAACGTCACTTCCAGTCAGTCCCGATCAAACAGTTTTAATTACTGTCAATAATTCTGCACAGTGACAAAGCTGTCGCCTTCTAGAATGTTGCTCACTTTCAATTCAAATAAACACAAGCAATAGTTATGAATGCTGGGAACTGAAATCTACCAAGAACTGAAGAGTCACTCTTTCCTACACACACACAGCTTTAGTTAAATGGACATGGAAGTGTCCTTAAAGCTTGAATCTATTGCCAAATTGTTGTACTACAGTATACAGTAATACATTTTTTCCTCAATGGAACATAAATTGTCTTGCAAGTAGGAGAGATATTAACTACTATAAAATTAAACTTGGAAACTTTCCCCAGAAGAAGGAAAATTTCTTAAAGTACTATATATTAGATATGTTCAGCAAATATTCTACTCCCCAGGCCTGATAATAAATAGTTTATATCCTCATAATTACATATGTGCTCTTTCTCATGAAGAATATGATCTTATCTAGTAGTAAAATAAATGATACTTAGCAGAATTTGCTGAGGGTGGGGATGGGAGGTTTGGTAACTAATTGATGCAAGTACTGACTCTGTGGTAATTTGTTATCTGTAGGAACAGCAGATTGCCAATAAACTTATTAAGCAGTACAAATGATGAAAATAAACACATTTTACATTGTTCACATTGCCTTTGAATAGCCAAGTGTGTTCTGCTGCTGATCTGCAATGTTTTCTACCATTACTGATAATTCTGCTTCATTTAATTACCATCAGGTAGTCAGATTACATTTAAACCCTTCTGGAACCTGAAATAGGGCAGACCCTGGAGCTGAATATATGGGATGACATTTCTTTTACATGTAATTAAATTAGTGATTATGTTACATTGATCTCTAGTGCCCTTTTAACATGTAATATATGAATGCATAACTTTTGAGTAGCTGAGTTATACCAGTGGGTAAAGATGAGATTATTTTCCCCCCTTATATCATATTTATTTAATAAGTTGATTCCTCTCCTAAGGCTTCTTCTACTTTATCCAGTTTTAAAAGCCCTAATATTAATATTAATTTATTTTCTCAATATTGCCTTTAGCTAAGAAGTAGTTTGAGGTTCACAGAAAAGTATCCCCAAAGAATCTTTTTGAAGCAGCAAAAAAGAAGGGAAGGGGAAATTTTTCTCTCCCATATTTACAATACAACATTATTGACTTTGAATACTAAGAAGAAGCGATCTAAACAAAAGACTGTTATTAATTCCTTTGGCTATGAATAGGCTTTTTAAAGCTGAAACAAAGTGTCAAAGGGAAAACTAAAGATTCTTGAGCATTTCAACTTTTTGAAAAAGAAGGAAAGGGAGGGGCAAAGGGGGGCTTTTGAAACAATGGAGAAACCACCTGGAAACAGATTGTCAAATAATTTTTGAATAATATCTTTTTTCTCTTTCATCTTATATTGTATTTCCCCCTTTTCATCTCGCAGTTGTTGTATCATTTTCTTTTCTTTCTCTCTTTTTAATTTGTATGCCAGCCATCTTCCAGGTTTGTTGGCATGTTCGAAGATGTTTTGTTTTATCAATTTGAAATTCTGTTCCCTTTCTTCCTGTGCTTGCAAATTAATTTTATATTTAACTAACATTTTTCTTTTCCTGATTTTATTATTCTGGGGCTCTTTCTGTAGAATTGTTTCTAGTTTTTTAAGTTCTTCCTTGAAGAGCATTTGTTGTTTGATATTTTCTTTGTTTTTTGGGGGCCCTGTACCCTTAATTGAACATTTTGATCAAAGGAATGAATATAAGTACTTCTATTTCTACATAAAGACCACTGCTGGACTTTGTGCTTAAGATGGAAAAAAATAAAACATTGATTTTGTTTTTTTTTTTATTAGATTGATTTGTTGTTATAGAAATGGCTAGTTTATACTATTATGGAAAAGTAAAACATTAATGTTCGATGTTAATGCTTTATTCTACTGCAACAGAGGGAGTTGGAAGTCAATGCCTTTTTTTCTTTTCCTCCTCCCCTCCTTACTTTTCTTTCACTTTCCCCTCCCCACTGTGTTCTACTATTTACTTTTGTATTTTTGTATTTTATTCTATAATCTAATAAAATGTTATTGTCATGTCCATGTCGGGTTCTGAATCTGAGGCAGAGGATGAACAGCTAACAGAGAGTGTGGGAGAGTGTCTCCTTTGGCTGTGGAGGAGGCAGGGGAAGGATATAGTCAGGCTGGGCCAAGCAGGAGGGAAGTAGAACAGCAGAGAGAGGGCTCAGACGAGGACCAAGGCCCCCCTCACTCTCCTCATCCTAGGGCACATGGAGGAATGTAGAAGAGAGCAATGTGGGTTGCATGGTTTATGAGGGAGGAGAGGGTCCCAAGTCCCTTCACAGGGAACACCTGAGCAGGGAGTTTAAAAAGAAAGGCAAGTGGGTGGAACATTTGTCAGGAACAAATGCTGAGATTCTCTAGTTCATAGTGTCCAATATTCCTGGTTTCGTTCCTATTTGATTTATTGCCATGCTCTCCTGTGCTTATCTGATTTGGCAGCAATTCGTGTGAAGATTCCTCACTGGTGAGACTCATTCCCTTGGCTTGTTGGAGTGATTAATTGCAGACATTCTGCCTGCCATGTTGGATTGGAAATTAACAGCAAGGAGCTGCTATAGGTTTGTGGAGAGTTTTACTCCAGACTGAAGAGAAACGAGACATTGGGGGCAAAGTTGGTGCTAATGAAGGGACTTATACCAATTGTCTGGCTGTGTTGCTTTAGTGCCATGCCCGGGTCATCACAGTTATAAAAGTGAAAAGTAAAATGGGGCAAAACTCACTTAACAAATTTTTCACTTAGCAACATCAATTCTGGGCTCATTTGTGGTTGTAAGTCAAGGACTACCTGTACAGAACTTGCTGAAATTCTAACTAAGAAAAAATTGACTTGAGGCAGGCAAATGTCCATACCTTAAAATGCAAAGATTGGGGGTTAAGGAGAGAGCAATGATCAAGAAAACTACAGATCAACCGTGATTGCTCTGTAGAGCTGACAGTGATACTTCATTACATTCTAGAGCAGACTGTCAAACTATCTTGAAACTCCTGGCTTGTCAATAATATTCGTGAAAAAGATATTGAAATAAATAATAGTTGATTACAAATGAAATACCAGCCAGCAGTACGATATGACTGCAAAAAGACTAATTCTGATTTAGGATGCATCCGGGTAAGTATTCATGTTCACATCACCATCAGCTTTTTCTGATACATGGAAAAATAATCAGTGACAGGAAGAATCATGGGAGATTTTAAAAATATATATTCTATGTATGCTGGGACATCTATGATTTGTGGCACAGAAAGAAAGCACATTATACCAACTTCTGGATTGCAAAATATCCAAGGGGACTTAATTCAGTTACATTTTGCATCAAAGTAGAAAATTGTTTTAGTAATGAAGTACAGTCCAGAGAGGCAAATTCTTATTTCTGTTTCTTTTTCTCTTGATGATTGATACAAGTAATGGAGGGAGGGGGGGGCTCTATATTCTACAAGATATAATATTTCCTAAAATTTCAGGGACTGACTTTACTCAACTGCATTATATTTTCAGAAGGCAGAAAAAAAGTAGTTGGCTGTTTTAATCAAGGAAGTTTGGCGTCTCAGTTCTGTCCCCTCCCTTCATTTCTTAGCTTATCAGTGTGAAATTTCAAGTTCCCTTTTCTTCTATCAAGAGAAGAGAGCAAATCCCTGCAGTGACATCTTGTCAGTGGATTTTGCTTTGGTAATCAGCTGGACGCTGCTGGAGCTGCAAAGACATCAAAATCTGGGAAATCAGATGGTGCCTAGAACTTGTATTTGAAGGACAGATGTTGAACACCAGGGTTAAATTTTAAAGAGGTTTGTGCCTTTCTTTATTATTTATTTATTTATTATTTTTATTTTTATTTTTTATTTATTCGATTTATATACCGCCCCCTCTCCCGAAGGACTCGGGGCGGTTCACAGCCAATAAAACA
>JAEANM010010247.1:0-15896 GCA_017656035.1 Myanophis thanlyinensis
AAAATTTAAAAAAAAAATAAAAAAAAAGGAAAATAAGTTGTCCCCCCTTCTTTGTGGCAGCCCCTTAAATACTGGAATATTGCTATCATATCACCCCTTGTCCTTCTTTTCTCTAGACTGGCCATACCCAGTTCCTGCAATCATTCTTTATATGTTTTAGTCTCCAGGCCTTTAATCAAACCTAGTTGCTTAACTTCTCTGTACGTTTTTCAAAGTCAACATCTTTTTTGTAATGTGGTGACCAAAGTGTGATCCAGTGGTGAAATGCAGCCTGGTCGCACCAGTTCTGCTGTACCGGTAGCAGCAATAAAGCTTGGCCCCACACCCCCACCCCTGAAGATGTTTGGGTCCTCCCACCTGCCCCTGCTCTTTTCTGTTCTAGATTCCCTTCAATTTGTTTAGTTTTTACTCACCTGAGTCAAAACTGAGGTGAAACTGAGAGGTGAAATTCAGCAGGTTCCAGCAGGTTCGCTAGAACAGGTAGTAAATTTTCTAAGCAGTTAGGAGAACCGGTTGTTAGAAGAAATCTCCTTTTGTTTTTTCCCACTTTTCAGGTCAGAGTTAATCCTGTAAGGAAGGCAGGAAAAAAACATTCTGGTGTTATTTCTAGCCTAATTTTTATTGCAGAATGAATTGCAGAAATTGCCCACCCAATCACATGACCCCCTAGCCACACCCACCAAGCCACACCCACAGAATCGGTAGTAAAAAAAAATTGAATTTCACCATTGTTCTGCGTGCCTCCTCAGCCTTTCTATTCACCCAGGCTGCCTCCGGAATGGAAAAACAATTTCGGCGCACACACCGAACTGGTAGAAAAACTGGTTGGATTGCACCATCGGTGTGATCTTATTAAAGATTTATAAAGCGGTACTAACACTTCATGTGATTTTGATTCTATGCCTCTGTTCATGCAGGAAGTTGATGAGTAATAATGCATGTACATAAACTACTGGAGAGAAGAAAAGAATGGATACATTAAAAAAGGCCCATATGCTGCCTTTAGCTCCCTTTGGGGAATCTCTAGGATTTTTCAAGTTTGTGTTCCTAATAATGAAATAAATTGCTTATGACAGTAGTGGTTGAGACTACTGCTGGCTTAACACATCTACTGTATAAGTCAGTGTCAACCCAACCAGCTAGGCCTTTTGAGGTTGGACTCACTCAAGTTGCAAAAAGTTTATTAGTCCATTTATGAACAGATGTTGCAATTTGGGACAAAGTCAAGAGAGGAAGGGTTGGGTATTTGTCAGTTTATTGGGCTAGGAAGAATTCAAGGCCGCCATAAAGTGAAGAAACTCACTGGTTGATTTGATCCGGTTGCCATCTCTCATTTTTAATTCACTACAGGGTATTGTTGTGGAGTGAGGATGGGGCAACTGTACACCATCTTGAAAGAAATGTGGGAAATAATGCTTCTTGTACTCTAGGCCCTAGATCAGGGGTCTCCAACCTTGGCTACTTTAAGACTTGTGGATTTCAACTCTTATAATTCCTCAGCCGGCTTTGCTGGCTGAGGAATTCTGGGAGTTGAAGTCCACAAGTCTTAAAGTGGCCAAGATTGGAGACTCCTTGCCCTAGATCACAGGTGTCCAACCTTTTGGCTTGCCTTGGCCACATTGAATGATGAGGAATTGTCTTGAGTCATATGTAAAATATATAACACAGTTAATGTACATAACATAACCATTGAGGAGACTTTGGAGTTTGATGTCACAATCATGTTTGTGCTTATATCTGATGGGTGTTTCCTCAGATTACATTTTAGTATCAGTAACCCAGTGCTTAAATAAATAAACAAATCCAACACTGTGGATTCTTTAAAACTAGGGGGTACCAAATCTACCTCAGGTAACTGGAAAAATAGTGAAATAGCTCATTAATGGACTCTAAAAAACAGAGAAGAATAGAAATAAAGTAGGAAATGGGGAAACGTAATTTAAATGGTTTTGCTGGGAGCTGAATGAACATTTTCCCACTTACAAAGCAGAAATTAGAGCCAATTTGCTATTATAGCACTTGTAGAAAAAGTAGCCTTCAAAGAAGTTAGAAAGCAAAAAGGGAGTACAAATGGATTAATTATATACTGCTTGTTATAGATGAATGTATGTGTATTTTGTGCTTTAATTTTGAATATATAGATTCAAAATTCTATAGATGATAGACAGATAGATAGATAGATAGATAGATTCAGTTTTAAGTCCATGTGGGAGCATGCATCTTGTGTGGATGGGTGTATAATATATGTGTATATCTACATGTTTATAGAATCACCACCTGTTTGCAAGAAGGAAAGCCACTGGTCATAGCTGATAAAGATAGGTGGATAGGCAGAGGTGAGATTCAACCAGTTCACACCTATTCACTAGAACCGATGTTAATTTTTTAAGCACTTCAGAGAACTGCTGGTTCAGCTGGTCATTAGGGCAGAGAACTTATTGTTAAATTATTTGAATCCCACCCCTGTGCCTAGTGGCATGGGAATTGTCCAATAAGAGGATCTGTAATCGTACTTTGCAAGTTGTTGCTAAAGTAACCCAGTCCGCACAGGATCTTTACTTTATGTTGGCTTAAAGCGAAGCCAGCATGAGCATAAAATGTGAGCAACTTAAAAAGGGAAATGCAGATATGACCTCTGTATATACTTCCCCACTCCTCCCCCCCCCCCCGTTCATGTTCATGTTGATTAGAAACTCATGTGTAATCACACATACAAAGACAACATATATGCATGTTACTTTTGTATGTGTGCACCAGTGGTGGGATGCAACTGGTTTTACTACCCGTTTGGTGCATGCACACCTCATGTGCTCCACCTGCACTGCCATGCGGCTTCTAAACTGTATTGGATTTACCAGAGGCAGCCCGGGTGAGTAGGAAGGTTATGGAGGCGCAGAAAACAGTTGTTCCACATGATTCAGCTGAGCTATGAAGAAAAAAGAGAAGGGGATATAGGACAGAACAGGGCAGGGGCAGATGGGCAGGGCCAAATGCTCATCATCACTACCAGTTCACTAGAACCAGTGCGACCAGGCATAAAACCACCACTAGTGTTCGCAAGTGTCTAATAAACATGAACATACATGGGATCCTTTATGCATGTGTGTATTTCTGCTCTCACCTCACATTGCAAATCTGTGTGTTTGCATGTATGTCTATGAGTACAATACACTCCATTGGGGGAATCACATGACCAGGTAGGAGGAGGGGAGGGAGGCTTAGAATGGAGCAATCACCAACTTTCTGCATTGTTGCCCAGCTGAATTGTGTGATGCCATCCAAACGCATCTGGAGGGCATTAGATTGGGCAGGTTGTTCGAGTCTAGAGTGAAAGCAGCAGATGTTGAAGATGGATCAGAAGATGATTATGGCAGCAATCATCTCACAATGGAGCACTTCTAAATAAAAATTTAAAAGTCTGATATACACCAGGCTAAAGTCCTTGTCTACTATTGTTAACTCTTTAAACCATACTCAGGATTGCTTCTAACGCACTCTGAGCAGAGATCAAATGTGTGTGAGTACGTCTACAATCACACTTTATTTGGAGATACGATCTTGCCTTGCCCTAATTTGGCAGCATGTCCTTACTCCAGCTTTTTTCTTTTGGTTTTGTTCCAGTTCAATTACAATAGGTCTCTTGAATTTTGAAAAGTCCAGTTCTAAGATTTTTGTTTTACATTTCACATGAAAAAAGCATTTCATCTCTGGATCCTAGTTATCAGTGAATGGAAACATGTCTTCTTTTTGGAAAAGGCTAAGAAAGGGACGCCATGCCACTTAGTCAGATAATCAACTTGCCAGAAGTGGCACACAAGGTAAAGGGGACAATAACGGCGTGTTCCATGGAATCCAATGCAAATGTATGCAAATGTCTTCATATTAAAATCATTGTTTAGTTGTCATCCTCACAAGGGGCACATGAAAGCCACATGACCTGATTTTGCACCTGCTGTTTAATTAAATTTACAAGGCAGACGTACTCTCCGCTCCTGGTGATATACAAATTCATTTTTATTACCATTGCTTCTCATTTACAGGTTAGTTGACTGCAGTGTTTCCCACCGTTGGTGGCTGGGCTCAACTGCTCTTTGTTAAAATGAAGATTAAAAACAGAAAACTGGTCACCGTTTGGACCTAGGAAGGAAATGAAACGAAATGAAATGTGTGCAAGTGATTTCCCTGTTCACCTTTATGAAAGGGGGGGAAAAATGACGGAAGTGGAGAGAGAAAGGAAAAGGGGTGTGTGGGTTGGGTCTAATAAGATCTTTCCCTCTGTGCTGCAGGCATTTTAATGATGCACTTGGGTTATATGGTCAGTAGCTACAGTAAGACAAAGGAAGGTTTCAGCTACGTTAAGCAACAGAGAAACAATAGAGCCTTCCTTAATTAATGGCATTCAAATAATGTTTCCATAATTCTCAAGCAACATTCCCTTGGTCTTTGATTATGGAGAAATCATACACATCAGGCCAGGAAAATTAAGTAATGTAATAAAGGAAAGCCTTCCTTCGTTCCTTCCTTCCTTCCTTCCTCCCTCCCTTCCCTTCCTTTATATATTAGGTGTCTTATCTCCTAATTTCAGTTCTAGTGAAATTCAGGTATAGTGAATTTAAGGTTGAAACCAAAACAATAATAGCAATAACACAGCTACTATTATGTATTTTCTTGGAGGGGAATACATTAGATGTAAAAGTAAAGGTAAAGGTTCCCCTCACACACACGTGCTAGTCATTCCAGACTCTAGGAGGCAGTGCTCATCTCCGCTTCTAAGCCAAAGAGCCAGCACTGTCTGATGACGATTCCATGGTCATGTGGCTGGGCATGACTAAATGTCAATGGCACACGGAGTGCTATTACTTTTCCACCAAGGTGGTCCCTATTTTTCTACTTGCATTTTTTACATGCTTTCAAACTGGCAGAAGCTGGGGCAAATAACGGGAACTCATTCTATTACGTGGTGCTAGGGATTCGAACCGCCAAACTGCCGACCTTTCTGATTGACCAGCTCAGCATCTTACCCACTGACCATGTCCCCTTTACATTAGATATAGTACAGGAGTTATTACTTACATAAGAGCTACCAATCCTAAGCCTGGGGTTAGGCTAGGGAAGTCTAGGTTCAAATCTTTTCTCACCTGGAATTTAGGAGGTTTTTATTGGTCTCAACTGCATTGTTCTAAACAAGCATTTCTCAACTTCAGCAACTTTAAAATGTGTGAACTTCAGCTCTAAGACATTTTTAACTCCAGATATTTTAAGCCCACACATCTTAAAAGTTGCTGAGGTTGGGAAATATTGTTCAAACCAAGTTGCCTAAGGATTATGGGAACTGAAATTCTGCACTTCCAGAAGGGATCAGCTGGTAGGTCACTTTCCTATGGATGGCAATGGATCCAAATTTTGCCTCAGTTTGAGGGTAAAGCATTTTGGGGGGGCTAAGGGCAATTTTTCTTGAACCCACTTTAGGAATGGGGCCCCATCCAATGTATAGCTCAGCATTTGGAAAATCAGATGGATTTGGTACTCATTAATACCGATCAATAAGATTGATACTCCCAATAATTATTTCCAAAAGTACACATGCTCACTGTCTATTGCAGTATTTGGGAGTGCAGGCACTGTTTGAGGATCAGGTCACAGCTGAGGCTAAAAGTACTTTTACTTGGTTCCAACTCTTTCACTGGACTTTCATTGGGAAGAGAGGAAGGCATTATTCACTATCAGTTAGACTACTACAATGCCCTCCACGTGGGCTGCCCTTGAGAAGCATTTGAAAGTGCAACTGATCCAGAATGCAGCATGACAATGATGGGTGCACCTCAAGGCAATGTTACGGTTTTATTCTGATAACTGCACTGGTTGACAAGTGCAGTTCATGGTGCTGGTTCTCCCCTTTAAAGCTTGGCCTGGGTGGGAGCCTGGATATCTGTCACTTTCTCCATGTACCATCTGCCTATCCCAGAGGTGGGCAGTTATGGCTCCTTCATGACTCGTGGACTTCAACTCCCAGGATTCCTGAGGCAGCATGGATTGCCCAACTCTCAGCATGGCTGGCTCAGGAATTCTGGGAGTTGAAGTCCACGAGTCATGAAGGAGCCATAATTGCCCACCACTGGCCTATCCAATAAAGCCTAATTGGGTGGACTTGCTGTGTGTATCCTCAATTAAAGACTGTCCTGTTCAGGAGACACACAGGTGTGTCTTTTCTGCCCCATTTAGGACTAGCACTGCCCATCAGTGTGCCATCAGCCTCTTCCCATCTGCCTTTTCGGAAGCTGGTCCATCAAGGCTGGATTGCTACAGTTTACAGATTTTTTTTTACAGATTAATAGAGTTGGAAGGGACCTTGTAGGTCATCCAGTCCAGTCGCCCCCCAAAGCAGGAGACCCTACATCATTTCTGACAGATGACAGTCCAGCCTCTTCTTGAAAGCTTCCGGTGATGAAGTTTCCATAACTTCTGAAGTTTGCAGTTTGGGAGATTGGGCCTCCTTTTTCATTTGGGTTTAATGTTTTAATTGCGATTTTCTAGGAGTGGTTCTAGTTGTTCATTAACTGGTTGTATAATTTCCAGTAATATATATAAAAGAATCATTCAAGTCTAGACAAATTTACGCAGATGAGGAAGGAAGAATTTTAATGGCGGAAGCCTTGATAAATCAGAAACAGTATACGCACCTAATAATAGGCAGGAGAAATCAAAACCTACACAAAAAAATTGTTGAACTAGATTATACAGTACACATAAATGCTTGATAGAGATTTCAATTCAATTCTAGATGTCAAAATGGACCACAGAACCAACGTAAGAAATAAAAAACAAAGGAAGACATTGCCTTTTTGTAGCACTTTCAGATCAGTTACCTACCTGCCATTACCTCAGAGCAAGGTAATATTATTTGGAGATTGAGGGCCATGTTTGATCCATGAATGGTATATTGTGGGCTGCCACCCTGATCCTTGGACAAAAGCCTGCATTGGTTTCATTTAAATTAAAAGCTTAGTCCAGTAGTTTTGCCCTCCTGTTACTTTAAATATTATAGTTAGGTGATAAATGTTCAGAAAGTGTCTAAGAAGGGGACTCAAGGAATAGGTGAGGATTGGGGTGAGGGCACATATCCTCAGACTGTACTTTTGCAATAGAATGAATTTGCATCATTTGACCTCTAAATGTAATGCACCCATACCATCAAAAAGCTTTATACAGAAAACCTGCCTTGCATTTGGTTGCTACCTGTCAGGATCAGTGACTCCATGTTCCTCCTAAAAAGTCAGCACTTCAATATAATGTCTCATTATAAGTCCCCCCCCCTTTCTTTTTGCTAGATCCACTACAAGCCTGTTCTACTTTCGCTTGAGAAAAACTTAACTTTTATAGGTAATGAAGCAACAAGGAAGCCCGTTATTGCAGAAACTGAACAGGGAAGTCATAGTTTCACAGAATCATCTAGAGGTGGCAGCACATGTTCATATAAAATCTGAAAAATATAAAACAGAGAGCGAGGAAAGTTCTGAATTTGTTTGCTGTTGAGTGCTCCAGTTTATGTAAAGTTATAAGTAACTCCTGCAAAGTGATAGCCAAGATGAATTTGCTGCCCAAATGGGGGAGGGGGGAAACATGGGATCCATGAAAGATTTTTATGTCCACATCCTAATTTGCAAAGATGCAACTTCATGCTCCAGGGTTCTCTATTATTGCAAAAAGAAAACCGAAATACTAGTTCTTGTGCTTGTATTAGTGGTCAGCATCCCTTGGTTCACTTCACACACACTTCCCTCTGCTGTGACCCATGGCAAAAAGATTTTGCCGAAACAGAAATTAAAAGCAATCTTAAATTATTGCCAGAATTATTTATTTTTATTTTTATTTGAATCTGGCTTTTCAGTACAAGAATCTTCCAAAGAACTAGCAATCAGTGTTAACATGAATCAGTACACACACAAAAACAGAACAAACAAAATGACCATTTGCACATCACCAAATCTAGTGGTGGAATTCAATTTTTTTTACTACCGGTTCTGTGGGCGTGGCTTGGTGTGCATGGTTGGGGGGGGGCTCATGTGACTGGGTGGGCAGTTTCTGTCAGCAGGGCAATAAAAATTAGGCTAGAAACAACACCAGGATGTTTCTTTCCTACCTTCCTGACAGGATTAACCCTGTAAAGTGGAACAAAAACAAAAGGAGATTTCTTCTAACAACCAGTTCTCAGAACTGCTTAGAAAATTTACTACTGGTTCTAGCGAACCTGCTAGAATCTGCTGAATTACACCTCTGACCAAATCCTCCCCTCAATACAAAGAGATTTACACCAGCTTAATAAATTTGGGGTTGGATTGCTGTTATTGAATATTTTCACCTTCAGAATCCACTAGGAAAAAGCATTTCTTTTGTTTAGCTATAACAATTTGACTGTACAGTATTGTATGATCAAGAGGAACTTTATCTTCCACTCAGTCCGTCTTAAGATGAGGTAAAGGTGTGGGGATCAATCTAAATCTGGCTATTGCCTATGTTGTACAGGTAGTCCTTGACTTACAACCACAATTGAGCCCAACATTTCTGTTGTTAAGTGAAACATTTGTTAAATGAGTTTTGCCCCATTTTACAACTTTTGCTGCCACAGTTGTTAAATTAAATAACAGTTGTTAAGGAATTTGGCTTCCCCCATTGGCTTTGCATCTCAGAAGGTCACAGAAGGTGATCCCGTGACCTCGGGACATGACAACCATCGTAAATATGAGTCAGTTCCCAAGCATCTGAATTTTGATCACAGGATCACGGAGATGCTGCAGTGGTTGTACTGTAAGTGAGGAAAATGGTCACAAGTCACTTTTTCAATCCCATTGTAACTCTGGTCACTAAATGAACCGTTGCAAGTCGAGGACTACCTGTACATTTTCATATATTACTCCATTTCATCAAATTTCTTATTAGATTTTTTTTTTAAAAAGCAGAAAAGCGGACTGCTTTCTTCGGTGTGAAACCAATATTTCTCAACTTTGGTAAGTATAAGATGGGTGGACTTCAACTCCCATCATTCCCTACTTTTGCCAAAGCTGAGAAAGTGCACACAGGAGGGGAAACAGCAAGGGCACCGATGAAGCAGACACAGCTTCCTTACTCTCCTTGACAGCTGCTGGGAGGCTCAGATCTGTCAGCTGCTGATGCCTGCCCTCTCCGTCTCTCAAGCCTTGTTGGGTTTTCTAAATATTTCCCAGCATTTTCAGCCATGCTCGCAACTAGGCTCAGAGTCTAACAGCAGTGGGGCATATTTTTACTGGCAACTTGCAGCCAGCAGCTGAGCCGTTGACTTTTATGTAGCTACTCTTTCTGAGCTGTCTTCAAAGACAGCTCCGCGCACACTTCATTATAGCAGCAATATTGATGTCCTTCTCCAGATGTGCGTATCAAATGCTTGAGAGATCTTTATTCCCGAAGAGCCCCTGCAGATGTAGCTTAAACTGCTCAACCATTGTTGTTTAAAAAAATAAATAAAAGCGTGCTACGTTGTTGGGAAGTAACTGTGCTGCTTGGAGAGTTTTCTGATCCATGCTGCAGTGTTGGAGGGTCTCCTCTTGCCTCGTTGACTTCAACAGTTGAAGGAACGCTTTGTCTTTTCACTCAGAAGGTGGCTGTCCATTCCAGATACCCAAGGCTGCACATTAATACCATCTGCTTCCACTGTCTGCTTTTTCAGAATGAATGCCCTCCTTTGCTAGTGGTCCTTACTGGCTTGAGAACAGGGAGGTTGTGTTGGATTTCTCCACATCTTCAAGTTTTGATACGTGAATGCCGGGGCTGTGGCCTCTGTACATGCCCATTGTGGGAGAGGGAAAGCCAGTTTCTGCAGATCTAAAAAGCAATAGCAATAGTACTTATATATCGCTTCACAGTGCTTTACGGCCCTCTCTAAGTGTTGTGTCCGCGCATGCACAGAACTCCTGCATTACCTAATGCTTTCCCAGCATGGGAAACCCCTGTGATTTGATTGGCTGCAGGCTGACGGCTCTCTATAAAAGAGATCTGCCTGCCTGCAGCCCCTTGATAGTTGATCAGAACCTCTAATAAAGCATTACTGATTAATTGTTGATCTGCCTCTTCAATTCCTACCCACTACATTACACTAAGCAGTTTACAGTGTCAGCATATTGCCTCTAACAATCTAAGTCCTCCTTTTACCAACCTCGGCAGGATGGAGGCTGAGTCAGCCTTGAGCCAGTCAGAATCAAACTCCTGGCTGTGAGAAGAGTCAGCAGAATTAGCCTGCAGTACTACATTCTAACCACTGTGCCACCATGGCTCTAAAACTTCTCTGGTGGACATAAAGGGTGATTAATCTAACTACACCAAACCTCAGACTTCAGCAAAATTCAACTGAGATTTATACTGAGCAATGGTTTATTGCGACATTTCAAAATGTAGAACTTTCCATTCCTCCATTAAGAAAGTCCAGAAGTTGATTCATGGCAACCGGACTTCTTTTCTTGCTGGTTGGAAATGTTTTGCTGCTTTTCCAAGTAGCTTCTTTGGTCTGAACAAGTTGGCTAGAAAGACCCCATATCCAACCAACAAGAAAAAAAATCCAGATGCCATGATTCAAGTTCCAGACAATTCCATCTGGTTAACTGAGAATCTTCATCAACATATTCTTTAAGAAAGATATGACTATTCAATTCAATTCAATTTCAATTTCAAATGTATTGGTCACATACACAGTCATACATGGTATGATATGCAGTGAAATGCTTATGCAACCGCGGGTAAGTTAAGGTAGAAAGGGAGGGTGGGGTTAGGAAATAGGGTAGTTGGGAAGGTGGGAGTTAGGTGCATTCATGGTTCTTGTTGTGGTCTTTAATTAAGCATGTCACCAGCACTGTGAAATAAAATAAGTTGCTACGATCATTTGGATTTGGTTAGTACTTGGAAAGGAGCCCACCAGGAAATCCCAGAGGTATAGGCTATACTAGGAAGTTTTTTTTTTTTTAAAGGAAACCTAAAGAAAGCAAGAACATAACCCATACTGATATTGTTACTAAGAAAAATACTATCAGGAGTCAAGCACAACTTGAAGGAAAGATTATGTTACCTGTATCACCATTTCATGTGAATGGATAAGCAATATGTAATATATGAAAAGAAGAAAATCTTGCTGTCAACTGCATTTATTATTCAGAAAGGGGTGGTCTGGATTGCAACTGGTCCAGGGTTTTTGAGTTTGTTAGGACTAACAGCAATCCACAAAAAAAAAAAAAAATGCAAGCATTTCCCGGTTAGTATTTAAGACACTGGGAATTACATATGTGGTACCCTTTAAAAAGAAACCCTTAACATTGAACTCATCGCCATTTAAAAGAGAAGTTTGAATTCTGGAAATGAAATACTCTCCATCTGTGGAAATGCTCGCCAGGTTTAATCTTTGCTGAGGATTTGGGTTTTTTTTTTCTTCCTTTGAAGAAATAAAAAGACTTTCACTTCAATCACTTTTGCTGTTAACACAGTTAATAATCAAATAATTATATTTTTTCTTCCTAATGCTATTTCTATTGTTAATAATACTGCTCCCGCTTCACCTTTTCACAGTGAATTGCAGCTCATAATATTTTTGTAATCCTGCTGTGCACATTTAAATTGCAGATGTTGACGTGCACTGATGGTGTTACCTAGTTTGGATAATGAAATATCTGCAAGAAAACAACCAAGCTTGGAGAGCATCAACGACCCCCCCCCCATTTCAACTCTGTGCTACAAATATTCTTCTTTATTGTCTCTGAACTTCTTTCAGAGTCACCATAACCCATCATTTCTCAACTTCGATAACTTCCATTTGTGTGGATTTCACCTCTCCGAATTCCCCAGTCAGCAAGACTGAGAAATATTGCCATAATCAGTGCAATTTGTTCACAGCTCATTCTTACCAATTCAAAATGACCCCAAGAGCATTTTTTTGATGTAGCATCTGATACTTTTAGTTATTTCATTATAATGAATATATCATCCTGTGTTTTCAGTGTCCCAAAGTATATGGCTGGGAAGTTTAGAAAATGACTGACTCAAAATTCCCTAAATGTGTAGCTTTCATATGTATAGGACTACAACTTCCATCAATTTGACCTATTATGAATATTAGCAATGGTAGATAGAGAATGAAATTGGATAGGAAGATCAACCAAATCTGGATTCCATCAAGTTTGGATAGTCTCATGCTGTGATGGCAATATACTGGCAAAACTTGCAAAGTATGCGTAATCTATTCAGAGTGCAAGATTTTTCTCCTTTTTAAATGTTTTTTATTATTTTATTGCAGACTGCATGCAATCAGCCTTGATTATATGTATTTTGGCATTCTGTTCTTTAATTGGGGATTTGGTTTATACTGCAATGCAAATTATGGCAAGGAATAAAATGGACACCAGCATTTTTTTTTTCCATTGGCAAATTCTGCGGCCGTGGGTTTATGTCTGACTATGCATTGTGTATACATTTTATCATTCTTTGCAATGAAGAAGACCATATGTAGTGAGGTAAACAGATAGGACAATGGAACAATTAAAGCCAACCACAGGAATTGCCTAATATGAAACACAAATGCAGCTGAAATTAGGAAATTCAGATGTTGTTATGATTTAACTTGTCCAAAATAATAGCGTACACATTAACAAGGAACATTAAACAAAAATAGTGTTCTGGGACATTTTTATCAGAAGCAGAAAGTGCAGAATATTTAAGCTCCCACATGCCAACAGATGATATAACAGACCATGATATGAATTAGATATCAAGTCCACACAGTTGGAAAAGAGCATTAAGTGAGTTAGGAATATCGCTGGTATTAGGAGTCGTCCAGCCCACTTACATTACAGAGCTGTTACGGGAAACAGATATCTTTCCACATTTATTCATACTGATGTATGGGAAAAATTGCAAAAGTTCAGAAAGTAACACATGAATATTTTCATATTTACTTTGTGGCTTACAGATTTTACTTACTTACGTATTCAAGCCAGTTATTCCTCTTACCCCCAACAAGCGCACCTTTTCCAGTAGATAAAGCACAAACTGTAGAGCAACAAATATTAGAAAATATAAATAAGGCAAAGCTATTAAGTTCCCACACAATTTGAAAACGTTTGAATATGCTGGTTTCAGTGACCCTAAAAAGCTCATGTCTCCGTCACTTGATGAATTACTCTCTGAGGAGTAATTTGCTCTCTGGGAAAAGATCCTAGATTATGAAAATAAGCTTTAAATGCTGTGGGGGGGATATGGTTCCTGTCCCAGGAGCGAGGCTAAAGAGCTTCCTCACACACCAAATCTCTACTTATTTAGCTTCCCTTCGCTTCTGATTAATCTGTCCCAGTTAGGTTGCAAATGATACCTTGAGGCCTCTGTTTAGGTATGTTGCTTCATTCATCTTCCTCTACCTTGGAAGAAAAATGCATATTTTTATTTATTTATTATCACGTTTATTACTTTATAAGTAACTCAAGGTGGCAAATATGCCCAATACTCCTTCCTCCTCCTATTTTCCCCACAACAACAACAAACCTGTGAGGTGAGTTGGGCTGAGAGTGCCTTGCTTTCATGCCTAAAGTGGAACTAAAACTCACCATCTCTATTTCGTCTTGGACTTCCTCATCCTTGTGCTTGTACAGGGAATGGGGGAGAGGCCACCATTTAAATCTTTTTCTCTGGAGGTCTTCGAGTGGCCTGGGCCAAGATAGATTCTTCGCTTCAACTATTCGATGGCAAAAGTCATGAACATTAAGTAGACCTGTGAATATTCATCTAGTCTAAAAGACAAATCAGTCAAACCTCCTAATCAAATATGATTTTTTTTTCCTTCAGTTCATCAGCTGGTTCAAATCAAATCAAATTTTGTTCATCACATACACAGTCATACATGGCACGAAATGCAGTGAAATGTGTAGTTTGAATCATCATGTCAAATGGATTGGAGAACAACTTGTGCACATGCCCTTTTTTTGCTCAGCTTGGCACTTTGAATTGAAAGGATTTAGACGCTTTGGAGTGATGCGTTCTGAGCTGAACGAAAAGTCCGGTTTGAATCCGATTCACAACTCCAGGCCGAATCGTCATTATTCAAAATGGAATCTGGCTGATTTGTACAGCGGTGCATTCAGTATGAACCTCTGTGGTGTAAACAATTCTTTGCAGAGTGCTTCTGCATTTCTGAACTGCTTTAATGCTGCTTTCTAGTAACGCTACAATCTTATTTTCTGCTTTTATGGACAGGAGACAGAAAGGCAAAATAATATCTCTTCCCCACCCATCCCCAACTCTACAAGTCTACCATCAAAGAGAAAGCTTCCAACATGGAAGGTCATCTATAAAACACCTCTCTCCAAACCGTTAGACACAGCAATGTCTTGTCAAGGTGTGTGCAGCTGTTTTGAAGGAAGCTCTCTAAGCTCTGCCTGCTTTGGCAGTGCTGTAGGTTCTGCCTGTTGTACTTACATTGGTTGAAGACAAGGCTGCTTTAATTGGGTAGTATGTGCTGTGACTTGGCATGGTTCTTTCTGTATAGGCATTTGTCTATCACTTCTCTCCAAGGGCATTTTATCCTGGGCTGCTGGTTTGGTAATGTGCTGAATCTTTTCTTTGTTTCTAAAAGTCTACTGCCCAACCAGTGTGGTAGACATTTTACCACCAAACTGGATATTTTATTTTCTTTTTCTATCTATCTAATGGAAATGTACCTAAAAGTAGAGAAATTGCTTTGTCAGGATTGCCTTTGGGCCATGCTGTGAACTGGTGAGGAGGCAGCATGACGTTCATGTCAGAGCATATACTGTGATTTCATGGAAAACTCCAGTCGTAATCGTGAGTCAGGAATTTAGCATGAAAATTCACTAGGGAATGAAATCGATGTTCATATCGGATGCACAAAACAGAACAAGACTGACCAGTCTCAACATTTTAGTGTGAAACTGGAATGATCTCAATATTTGAGAGTTTATTAAAATGTTCCCTGTGCTCAAGGAAATGAGTGAACATTCATACGCATTTTAATTAAAATGGACAAGGTGTTAACATGCTAGGTTCCTAACAAGTTAGGGGTCTTTCTCTTTCAGAAATGTATTTTTATTGACCCCAAAATGTGTTTTTCTGCAGCATTGTGAAACAGCCGTTTATCCCAACAGTTCTTGCTTTAGAAAAGAAACATTTTTGTGGTTTTCTCTTCGGCAGCAAGAATCCTTCAGGATATTTAGCAATGCTAAGCCAATATTTTCTCTTAAACCATATTGGTTATCCAATGTTTAGTTATCAAATGCCATTGGGCTTCCCCTCTGTATTCAACGTTCAGGAAAAGCTATGCAGTCATTGTGTCTCTTTCTAATTATCTGAAAATAACTGTGTTTCTCCCATGCCAATTGGATAAATGAAATCACAGTATTTGTACCCTGACATATGAAAAGTGTGTGTGTGGGCTCCATGGAAGATTGCATGGTATGTTCATTTTCACATCATATTGTGTAACACTGCGATATGGATCAACCAGCAGTAACTATTTAAAAAAAAATCAAACCAAACAAAACTGGTAACTTGGTACTTCAGATATATTGAGTCAGATCTCTATAAACCTAAAAAGTTGCCTTATTATTGAGAGTTTCTGCTATTTGCTCCAGGATTGCTCCCCCCCCCACCTCATCCTTTTATGATCAACTCAGCTGCCGAGCCAATTTATCTCCATTTCAGCTGCAATTGACTTGCAACTGCTGTGAAGCCGGTTTCTTTTGGCGATTTGTTGAAGAATTTGTGCGTGGGCTGTTTCCCCATTAGGAGGATCTCTTGTCTTTTGAGGACCGAAGGGCTGATGGCTTTCTGATAGGAAATGCTGTTAATAAATAAATAAATAAATAAATAAATAAATA
>JAEANM010010248.1:0-15896 GCA_017656035.1 Myanophis thanlyinensis
CCCCTCGCGGTCATCTATACGGACCCCGTTTCTCGTGTTTTCTTTAACCGATTCGGACCGGGTTTTCGGCTATAACACATTGTGTTCGTTGAGAATATCCCTGTGCATAGACATGAGTAGCAATAAATTGGATATTCACATGTGGACCTGATCCTTTGCGTCTGACATGTTTAAGAGAATGTAGATGGAAAATCTGATTGATTTTTGTGGGTTTTTTTAAAAAAAAAACATTGTTAATGGAAGTAGGGAAAATGTGGAAATTAAAGAATAGCCAGAGGTTCTGAAACATCTATTATGCACATTTTTAAGAGTGCACATTCAATATGTTTTAAGGGACAGAATGCATAATCAATTATCACTGACTGATCTCATTAAATTTTATTTTCATGTCTTCTGAAACAAAATGTAGGAATGGGTATGTTGAATAATGGGGTTATTGGGTTATAGCTTGTGTCTAACAACAGCAAATTTATTATTAATTTACCATAATCAAGTTGTACATTTTTGTCACTTAGAATTGTTATGGAGTTGATAAATGAATGAATAATTAAATCAGAGAAGCAACTCTAATTGACTTTAGTTTTGGTAGCGATTGCCATTCCGTTGCTTGATAATAGCTAACTTTTCCTTCATTAACGTTTATATTTTACATTTATCATTCCCTTAGTTATAGTTCCTCTTATCACAGTATAGTCTAACTAAAGCTATTCCCTATAAAAAAGCCAGATGCTTCAATTTGTGCAAAAAGTAGGAATAGGTATACAGATCACATAATGGTAATTCTGAAAGATCTGTATAGGTCATCAGTGGCTTAACAGGTGGAATTCTAGATGTTGGCATTAACCTTTAAAAATTTGAAATAGATTAAGGCCTCACAGTCTGAGGGACTGCATCTTCTGTTGATCTTCTGAAGACAAAAATCTTCTGAAGATGCTTGCAATATCAAAAACTTAAACTATAGGCTAAACACCCTAGAGATTTATACTTGGCCCCATTGTTCAATATTAATTGTCAACATGTAACTTTTTATTTTCCAGCTTTTTATTATTAATTAAGTTTAATGTTAATTTAGCTAATGGTTTTTAGAAATTTTGTTAGCCTACTTAAGTAGAAAGGCAGAGTATATATTGAATAAATAAATATTTTTAATATTGAAATGTATGTACTTATGTTTATTTAGTTATTTTTTTATTTGGCTTATACCTCATCCTTCCTCCAAGAGCTCAAGGCATGGTACATATTATCCCCTCTTCAAATTTATCCCACAACAAGCCAGCAATGGTATTATGATATGAATAACAAATTAACCCTACATCACCACCTAATCAGGTTCCATGGTGATGATAGGACTTGAGCCTATGTCTAGTCTCCACCTATGCTCAATTCAATATCTAAAGCATTATATCTGGGAAAGGAAAAATGGAAATCTGTGTAGGAAATGTTAGACTGTCCACCAGCCTCTGAAGAGCCCTAGAATAACAGATCAACAACAATGTTTAGTACTATGATGATGCTCTCCAGGAATATTGACCAAAAATGAGAAAACCCTCCAAACTATAGATTAGATTATAGTTCCAAAAGATTTATGGAAAAACACGTTGAAAGATTTCTTAAAAGGAGAGCCTAATGAACTCAGGCTTAATTCTTAAGTGAACATTGTGTGAGAGATGTATTCTGCAGCAGAAGAGATTATTACTGTATCATAAATGTTTCATCTGAATTTATATTCTGTTAATGGTCCTAGATATCCTTTGGGAATCATAAAAAATGTAAAGGTTATACTGGATCTCAATATGATTCCAGTCTCTTTAATCTTTATCTGTCTTTGGGTTTGTAGGGCTGACTCTTTTATACAGAATTGTGGCACAGCCTGTTTTAATTGACTGATATTACATACGCACAAATTTCTATGCAGTTCTAGGCTGCATAAATAGAATCAAGAGCATGTGAAGTGTTAATACCATTTTATAATACCTTGGTAAGGCCACACTTGGAATACTGCATCCAGTTTTGGTCGCCACAATATAAAAAAGATGTTGAGACTCTAGAAAGATTGCAGAGAAGAGCAACAAAGATGATTAGAGGACTGGAGGCTAAAACATAAAGAATGGTTGCTGGAACTGGGTATGTCTAGTTTGATGAAAAGAAAGACTAGGGGTGACATGATAGCAGTGCTCCAATATCTCAGGGGCTGCCACAAAGAAGAGGGAGTCAAGCTATTCTCCAAACCACCTGCGGGCAGGACATGAAGCAATGGGTGGAAACTAATCAAGGAAAGAAGCAACTTAGAACTAAGGAGAAATTTCCTGACAGAACAATTAATCAGTGGAACAACTTGCCTCCAGAAGTTGTAATTACTCCAACACTGAAAGTTTTTAAGAAGAGATCGGATAATCATTTGTCTGAAATGGTATAGGGTTTCTTGCCTAAGCAGGGGGTTGGACTAGAAGACCTCCAAGGTCCCTTCTAATTCTATTCTATTCTAAATCCACCTTTCTGGTATAGTTAGTCGTTTTTGCTAGATAGCATCTTATTTTACTGAATCTCAGCTAGTCTGCCTGGAAGGTATTAATATGATTTGTTAGACTTCTGAATTTAAAAACAATAGCTTCAAAAGTAAACTGTTCCAAATATAGCATGCACCATTTTTCATACAGCAGATGGCACTGTGAATGCTCGTAAGAAAGAAATCAAGGAGAAAATTATGCCTGTTTACTGTGTTAAAAATTCTGGGACTGAGTAAGTGCCTAATAGTTGCCAGAACTGAAGTTTTAATTCAGAACATAATTTACCAGTTACCTGTTCTAACTATTTCTTCCAGCAATGGATTTAGAATAAGAAAAACAACAACATTAAAAATGAGATAAAATGTTTTAAGATATAATAGTATTCTTTTAAAAAAACTATAGTGAATAAGTTATTCACAATGCATTTCTTAGCTTATAAAGAAAACATTATAGTTAGAAGATTTTGTTTTGTATCTTTTAAAAATGTTAGCTATTTGTGTACAAAAGCTTGTTATCATGAAGTCTTAAACAATCTTAATGTGGTTTGTTCTGTGCAAACTGGAAAAAAATTGTATGCCATATACTTTTTAAAAACCTGCACAGGATGCGAGGGGGTGGGAAAATTTTGTTTTCCAATTTGATTAATGATTTCTGCTGGTGTGTGTGTTTTCTTCTTGTTTTAGGTAATGGACCCCACCATGATCGAACCAGCATTTATAACCCATGCAATTTAGTTGATGGAGTTTACTGCCTCCCAATAGGACACTGGATTGAGGTTTCTGGGCATACAGATGAAATGAAACATACAACTGATTTCTATTTTAATATTGCTGGACATCAAGCTATTCACTGCTCCAGGTAACAAAGAAACTAAAATGTGCTGCAGGGTGAATTAGATTTTAACAGAGATTAGGTGTGCCTCAGGTGAGGACTTACATGAAAATGTGCTGACATGTGGTTTCCAGCATTTCCTGCCAGAGAGCTGTTCATATTATCAGTATAAATAATTCTGCTGTTTATATTCTAACTTTTCTTCCATATTGGAGGAAAGAAAAAAGAAAACTTCAGAGCTCTTTCTGATTGTCATTTGGTTCGGTGGTGTCATCCCTCTCTGGAGGGATATAGGACCCATTCAGCCAGCTCACTCCTGGTGATCTATAGAACTAAAGAGTTTCCAGAGAAAGCCTGAGATTTTCCTCAAGCATTGGTGGAAAGTTGAACTAAGGCCTTAGTTGCTGCCTGAAATGGGCAGGTGACTATGGTCTTAGATTTCCTTTCCATGTGTGCTAATCCTAAGAAGTATCTTGGCTTACCAATGAGTTGTAGGAGGTAGTGTGCCAGAAGAAATGCTTCGAGTATTTTGGGTAAAGGTTGAGAATGAGTTTGACTGAGCATAGTTAACTTGAACTCTGATTTGATAGGTCCAAGTTTACCCAAAGATCTCCTATTTGTGTGTTTCAGATCTCAGAGATAAATATTCTGGTTTACCAATACAACACCCCCCCCCCCAAAACCTTCCTCCTTTTAGTTGAATTTGATGACACAGATAGTTTTGGGCAACAAAATTAATGTTGTCATAATTGCTTTATTCAAAGATATGTTTTTTTCAGCTTCCCAGTCTTATACTGTAGCTCCTGGTAGTCTCCATCCAACAACTAACCAAGACTGCTTAGTTCTTTTGGAACCAGCCAAGGCTCAAGGCTGTTGGAAAGATTAATAATTAGAATAAGTCAGTAGGAAAAACTGCCAGTAATTGACATACTTTTAACGGTACCTGACATTTTGTTGAATGATTATCTGATTAAAAACCTCAGCAATTACCTTTAATATTGAGCACTGCCTTCTTTATTAGCGCTATCAAGCAATCCTCCTTTCTGGATTTTAAAATGAAAATATTTATTGCTTTAGTGAACAAAGTCCTCAGCAGCTTTCTACAAATATCTGTAAGTAGATGCTGATCTCCACATTCAAGTGTCTTGATTACTAACAGCAGTAATAGCAGTCGCCAAGCATTGAATTATAAAGTGAATTAAGAGAGAGGCAAAGCTATGAGAAATTCACTTGTCAAGCAGAAAGAATCAAAACGAAAAAGCAGGGGGAAAGGGAGCAGTAGGTCAGAAAGCCAGGCAATAATAGATATCAGATTAAAAGAAACTACAGCAACCCTTGAAAATAACAAAGTTTTGTTCTCAGAAAGTGATCTGTCATGCAGCAGAGGCAGCTTGCTGCCTTGCAACCCTGATGTGACCGAAGCTGGCTAACATGAAACAAATTGAATGGAGTGATGAGAAAAGTACCTGGGTTTGCTCTTTGTATATTGTGAACTGTAGCTGTCTGTCGTCTTGTCTAGCTGTCTAGTAAAGCAGTAGGAAAAATTTATCTGCAAGTAGTCCTCACTTAGTGACTGCCTTGTATATAGTCTTGAGCAGCACTTAAGACTGTGATGAAAAAGTAACTTTGAAACTCGTTCTCATATTTATGACATTTGCAAGTGTGGAAAGTGAAAGGAAGCTGAAGCAAAACCATAATAAACACAGTCACAGTTTCACTGAGCCCTCGCTTTGCTTAATGACCAAGCTGTGACCCCAATTGCTAAATTGCTAAACAAGGACTTATTATGGAAAGGGGAGAAAAATGTCTTTTTTAGGAAAGTTATTTTTTTAGAATACCTCAATGTAAGTGTCGATGGCAGCATGTGAATGAAATTCAGTCAGTTTTACCAGAAAACTCTCACCTTGCCCGATACAGTCAGGTACCTGAAACTGTTGGCAGCAGCAACCAAAAACGTATCTTGTTTTATCCACCATAAAATACACATGCAGAACTAAGTAATAGCTTTTTGGAGGCAAATCTGAGCAGCACGGAACTACAGGCAGTCCTTGGCTTACAACCAGTCTGTTAGTGACCATTTTAAGTCACAGTGGACTCTGAAACAGGGATTTACGGCCTGGATTCAAAGTGCCAACATTTCTTCCACTCCACAGTCGAGTAATGGCATTTTGGGTGCTTGGCAACTGGCCGCCATTTGTGGCATCCTGTGGTCACATGACTGATTTGCAACATTTTTGTGGTTTCTGGCAAAAATTACCCCATAATGAACAATGGGTTTATTTTAACAACCACTGTGTTTACTTAATGATTACTGGCAAAAAATAACCAGATCATAAGGTCAGGTGCAGTCACATGATGGCCCACTTTATAACTGTCACAACTTATGACTTATGAAGTTGAAAGCTCAATTACAGTTGTAAATTGAGGACTACCTGTATAAGTATATCAAATATGGTTCTGAAAATAAATACCAAACTTAATTCAAAATGCCAGTTGAAAGCGCCATGGTTTTAAAAGTTATTTTTAACTATGCCATAAAAAAATTCACGCTTTAAATGTATTGAGTTATTATTATTAGTAGTAGTAGTCTGAATCAAGCCTTTAAAAGGTGAAAAATCTCTTAATTGAAAGTTATGGACTATAACCTACCAGAGTGATCCATTGTGGTGGGTTGGTAGATAGATTTTTTTAAAAGCTGAGGAAGAATGGGTAGCCTAAAATTACTCAGCTGGCTTCCCTTTCTGAGAGAGAACTAGAACCTGGTTTCTTCACCGTTGTTTTGAAATGTGTTATTTTATGCTTAAAACCCAGAGTCATAAATAGTATTCGCAGGAGATTGGCTGTTTTACTTTCCAACTGCTTAGGAACTGTCATTTGCTCCTTCAACATAAATTGGGGAATAAGAAGTAATTCCAATTAGAGAGCTGTAACAGCATGCTCAGAATATATCTTCCCTCTGAGTCTTTATGGGATTAACAATATGCTTTGCTTCAAACTTTTTTTTCCAACCCTTGACAACAAACTGAGAAATTATGAACTCATTCTGAGTGTTATTAAAAATTCCCTTACCTTGTGATTATGCAAGTAAATAAAAGCAGGAAATAACATACAGATTAATACAGTAGAAGAGCCCTGTATAAAACAGGATTTGTATCAGTAAGAATGCTGCCTGTGCACAATGAGCAATCTATCCTCGTGTGTGACTTTTGTTCCTTTTGAGAAGGTGCAGACTTGAGAAGGCTCAGACTTTTGCCTCAAGGTTGAACCATTTATTAATTCAGAGATGTCAGGAGGAAGAAGGCAAACCAAATGCATTATGACAACCCAAGATCCACCTTGTCCAAATAAATTTTAACAACTGAAGACCTGGCTTAACAGATATAATGCTTAAAGACATATATACTGTTCATTTGAAAGTATCAGAGTGAAGGAGGAAAGTATTTTGGGTAGCCCATTAAGGCTAAAAAAAAAACTATATCCACCAAAGAGACATACTTTATTTAATATCTAAGTCCTAGCCAAAAGCTTCAGCTAGTGCATATTCATCAATATTTTGTGAGAATCATTAAAATTTCTGG
The DNA here is from genome assembly GCA_017656035.1 of Myanophis thanlyinensis. Classification (NCBI taxonomy): domain Eukaryota; kingdom Metazoa; phylum Chordata; class Lepidosauria; order Squamata; family Homalopsidae; genus Myanophis; species Myanophis thanlyinensis. The sequence continues at coordinate 6,917 of JAEANM010010248.1, forward strand.
TTGCCATTCATATCTACACTGAATTATTCATTCAAAAGATAGAGAAGGGAACTAACATGCTTTGTTATCGTTGCTTTTTGCTTGGTTTGAATTAAGTTCAAATGTATCATTTAAAGAAAAATGTGAATGCTAAGTGTCTGGAGTGTGCTTTTTATTTAAAAACTATAACATGGCACTATGAAAGGTTAAAGGAACAATTCTTAACTGGAGTTTAGTGAACTGTGTGATAGGATCGGAAAGCCAATGCGATGTTCTAAAGTTAAAATAATCACACAGTTATTACAATTGTTGCAGGTCCTACTCTGGGAACAAAGTTTTGAGGCCCAGTTCTTAATCTTATACATTAAAATTAATTACCATCTCCAGTAATCATTGGGATAAAATGTGATGAGTTAGAGAACAAAAATGATTGTGGTCTAACTCATCACATTGTGTAAATATACTTTTTTTTAAAGAATCTGACTACTGACCCTAATTAAAATAGGTTTAATAACATTCTAATAGTCTATTATTGTTTCTAACACAGGCAAGTGGGATGTCCCTTTTGAAGTTAGTTGAAAATTAGCTACTGATTTCATTCATTGACAACCCAAATGGTTCATAAATATTAGGTCTGAAGACTAAAGAGGGGTTTGTGTGTGCTTCACTTTGATAAAGGCTTTGATGCTGATCAAGGCAGCCAGCCTCCATGCTTTTGAGAAGTGGAGCATCTTACTTTTTCCATGCTGAGGCACTATTTCCCCCCGGCAATTAGTGTCAAAAGTCACTTCACAAAGCAAAACAGTGGTATTTCACCCCGATATATCATACAATTTAATACCACATGCAAATTGATGAGCTGAAATATGCAGCTATCTTAAAATGCTTATAGATAATTTGCAGACTGACCCAGATGTAAGAATACAAATTTCTGCAGCTTCAATATTTATGTGTGTATATACATGTGCCTATAAACATGCATAAACACAGTCTAAACATGCACTCTCTTTCTTTGTGTGTGTTTATCAATCAGAGATATGCACAAAATAACATTGACAAGAGACGAGCGAGTAATAAATAAATCAGAGTGAAAATTAAACCAAAATCATTTTGCCTACCTGTTGTGGCCCAACAGCAGCCGGCTGAGCTGTTGGTGGAATCTGATAGCGATGAACACTATGAGACTGTCCTGGAGGCTGAGGAGGACTCTGTGGGTGTTCAGAGTCTGAGCAGGGACTAGAGAGGCCTGTTGGTCATGAAGTGGCGTCTGAGTCAGGGAGCAGTGAGGAAGAACAAAGGGAGGCTGTCCCTGATGTACGCATGCGTAGGGCTGTGAGGAGGAGAGAGCAGCTTCGGAAACAGAGTCACAGAAGAAAATAGGATCAGGTGGCTAATGATTGGCCCCTCCCAGAGACCTTATAGGTGGGGCAACGGGAGGGAAATTTTTGCAGGAAACAACAGTTTATTTACTTAGCCATGTGGAAGGCTTTCGGACAATCTGTAAGTTGCTATCAAATGTTGGTTTTAATTAAGATAGCATTCTGGGCTCTCAGCCAGGGGGTTGTTTATCTCTGCATTAGTTGTGGCATACAGCCAGGTATGCATTCATGTGTTTGAAGACCTGAACCAGAACACTGCCATCCTATATATATTTACTTCCCAAAGAGATTGGAAATTCTTAAATAATTCTCTTTGGTGTTTTAATATTCAGAGATATAAATTATATAAAGTGCAGGTGCTAAAATTGAGTTCTTTTGCCTCACTTTAGTGAGAACCTGGATGGCCCTGGCTAAAATCATTGATAGCAAAAAGAATGGCAACATTTTCTCTCTTGTCTCAGTGCAGACATTCATTCTATCTATTCAAGGAAGGATGCCAATCTAACTTTGCTTAGAAATTGCAAAAAAGGGTTCAGATTAATCATGCAAGCAAGAGCGAGGGGCTTCACCCTTCCTGAGTTGTGCTGATAAACATTTTCAGAGGACCTTTCTGTCATTTTTATTTGGCTTATTTCTCTCTTTGTTTTTGTTTTTCCCTTCCAAATTGAGGTTTCCTTTCCCCAGATGGCGTTCCCACCAAGAAGTTTCATCATCGAGGAAAGTCAAAGGGGGTGTTAGTCCTATATCAGTATGATCAAACAGTAATTGCCAGTAATGAATTAGTCTTAAGGACCAAGCAATCCAGTTGGCTATGGGCAACACTGTCATTAAACATTGAAAAACATATGTCCCCATGCTTCTCTGCTTATCAAGGTGACTCTTGAACTAAAGGATTAAACTCAACAGCTTTGCAGCAGTCAGACATATATCAGATGTCAATAATGACTTAGCAGATCATTTCAGCAGGACAACAACTTATATGGAATGAGCAAAATCTCCAACTATTGTTAAACATCTCTTCAATATTTGGAGCTAACCATGCTTCAGTTACATCCCAGAGGTGGCAAGCCCAAGTTTCTTCTTAGTTGGAGGGTACTTCCTCTTTATGCATTTCCACTTATTTCACAAACACAAAATATTGTTAAGGTTGTAGATGGTCTTTCTTCACCTTTAGTGTCAAGACACTTTTGGCTTTTCTCTCTATTATTTTGATATAGTGTAGCTTTTCTCAGCACTTGGATATAGTCTTTCTCCATCCATGCCAGTCCAGTTCTCAGTAGTTTTATTCACATTGTTATATTCTCAGCACTCACTTCTTGAAGTTCTTTCTTGGAAAATTTTCACTGGGAGTATGAGCTAATATTTAAAGACACTGTCACTGTCTGCTACAGTAAAGCAGATTTTCTGTATACCTGAGATTTTTTTCAAAGTGATGATCCATATCCTAAGTTTCTGTTTTCAATTAGTTTTACTGGACCCTAGTAGGCAGGCATTTCTAGGTGCTGGTTGTCACCTTTAAAACTGTACATGGGGCCAGCATACTTGCAGGACCTCTTTTCCCATATATTTTCTGACCATTCCATGAAATGTACCAGAGTGAGCATTCAGAGTCACTTGAGGGTTCCTTCTCTGACATGGTGCCTGTTCTATGAAACAGCCTCTTCCTTGAGATAAGATGCCCCTGACTCTAATGATCTTTCAGAAGGCCATAAAGTTCTGGTTTTTCCTCCAGGCATTGTAGCTTGGATGTTAATTATAGGAGCTCTTTGTTTGTCATCCAGAGTTCGGATAGATAAATGGACGAATAACAGAAACTATCTTCCTTTCCCTCTGATCACTTATATGGGCATTATATATTACTAGCTCTTCAAATACTACCAGGGGCAGATTATGCAGTATATTTAAGCCTATTGGGATCCATGTTGTTCAAGATCAGACTTTAACTGCACAATAAATAACTAGTTTTCCACAACTGTTTCACCCTCTAGGTGTGTTAGGATTACAATTGTCTGATTTCTCAGCCACCTGGAAATTGTGGTAGATGTAACCCTAATATTTCTAGACAATCAGGAAAGTTAGTAATAATGAGCCTGACAGTCATGAAGTGTTTTGTGAAATTGAATCAGAACACTTAATAGGCAAGTACAGTGAACTATAAATCTTGTAAGGATAGTGCAGTTTAAGTAGATAATAAAAATAAGAGTCAGTGCTGGATTTAAGAAGAGAATGCACAGGTACCAATAGAAGTAAAACCAGCTCTTTAAATTAATGGCCGGTAAAGTAACTTACTTTTAGCAAGTATTCACTTTAATAATAAGGAACAACCAATAGAAAGCTGCATTAGAAATAAACAAGTTAAATTTGTCACTTCATTATAGATATTTACTGATATTTACTGAAATTTACTGAAAGTTGCTTACAGAGGCTTGCTTTTACACTGCTTCTTGACATGGTTGAATTGCTTGTGAAACTAGAAGATGGTTACAAGGTTGGTAATTTTCTAATACTTCACAGTGAAAAATGGTGTCAGAACAGTAATGACATTTTAAAATCCCAGTCTTGTAATGTCTCTGTAGGTAAAAACAGAATTCGTATGATTAAATGAAAAAAAGTTTGTTCTAATTTCATCTACATTCAATGTGTTGTTAAATTTAATTAAGAATATGCAGAGTTGGGAAGGAAATCATTCATTCTATGCATTGATATTGTTAAAACAATGTAATGTCTTGTGACAGAATAGTAATTGTAAAAGTGACTATAAAATCCTATGTTTTCTTAATATCTATTTACTGCATTTTTAAATTGAATGTTTTCAGAACCAGCCTCAGTCCTTTTGGTTTTGTTACATTGTGTAGAAGGTAAAGAAGATGATCTTGATGGAGGTACATACAATTCATTGCTAAGGTGTTGAGAAATGAAAAATATTTCATTTCCACAACAAACAGGTAATGTTTGTAAACAACTTGGATAGATACCTGCCTAATTCGCTAAAGTATAAGAAGGGAGATAAAATACAACACAGTCTCACTTGCAAGACTATGATTATAACCAGCTTCAATACAAGTAGTTTTCAAGTATCAATTCCTGTGGAGTTAATTTCTTGGCCTCATCTAACTAATGGGGCTGACATGTTGCTCATAGGGTAAAGGAAGTATGAAGATAGAAATAGTAACAGCAGTTAGACTTACATACTGCTTCACAGTACTTTATAGCCCGCTCTAAGCAGTCTACGGAGTCATCATATTGCCCCCAACAATTTGGCTCCTCATTTTATGGACCTTGGAAGGATGGAAGGCTAAGTCAACTGGTCAGGATTAAACTCCTGGCTGCAGGCAGAGTTAGCCTACAATACTTAATTTAACCACTGTGCCACCATGACTCTAATGAAGATAAGTTTTCATTGGAAGGTGTATATTGTAATTTGTTCTTAGATCCCTCATCTTCAGATATTTAATTGAAAATTCTTACATGCTACACTCCATTCAAGACTGAATGGCTATAGATTATTGTTTTGTCCTTCTTATCTCTTCAAGGCTGGCCATTTTCCATTAGTATCATTGAACCATGGATAATATTTTCAGCTAGGTATAAAGTCTAAACAACATCATTCACAATCTTTTGTTTAGCCAATTTGGTCTTGTGTATGCTTGTTTTTTATGAGTCTTTAGTGCCATCCAATTTACTCATTTAATGCTTTTCTTTCCTTTGTCTTCCTTCCAATATATAAAGTGAGACTTTAGGGTGAGAGTTTTAAATTCTAGTAATTTTATGGACTCCTTGAACTTGATCACAGGATAACCTCTTAAATACCACTGTTCAAGGAGCAGTATAAGAATTTTTTTTTAAAAATGATTCATTTATAACGTAGTTTCTCTTCCATCTCTGCAATATATACTAACTTTTAATGTGAATTTTAGAAGTAAGGACGCATAATTTGTCATGTAAAATAGAATACAGAACTATCCTTCTGAAGATAACTATTTGGATCATTCCACAGGCACAGATTCAAAGAGAAACCTGTTCTTAGGAATTGTTGTCAAAGTTAGGAATGCCTTATTATCAAAATCAGGCTCACAGCATAATTTCAAGCTTCGAAGCATATGCATGCTGGTTCATGATGTACTCAATAATTTTGTTCCGCACAGGTCACATCTTAAATAACATTGTGTAATGAAATGACTTTGCTATCTAAGAGTTAACAGACTTGGAAAAGAGGGATGAAAAGCCAAAAACTTCAAGGAAACTAAAAATACAGTTATCTTCCCTTTTTTCCACACAGTCTTCAACTACTGTTGCATGCAACATTATATACCAAGATAAAATAGTAATATTTTTAGGGGGATATATTTTTGAGGGGAAGAAGAGAAGCGAAATGCAAACATGCTAAACATAAATAGTAAGCATTCCTGTCCAAGCAGATATTTGAAGTAATTGTTTATCAAACAAATAATTGGGTAATACCATAAGTATTGATTAAACTCTAATCTTTACAATGTTCTTCATTATTCTTGAATTATTCACTTTTCAACCGTGATGATTATCTGCACTTTTAAAAAATAAGTTTTAATAAATGAAGTAGGTGTTTTTTTCAGTATTCTGCAATAACAAAGTTAGCGGCTAAACTATAAAAGCTGAATCAGTTTTCTGTACTAGTTTAGTTTATATGCTTTGACAAGCATATCATGAATCATCCTGAAAATTCTCTATAAGAGTTTGTTGGTGATTGACAAAAAGCATTGCCAGCCAAGATGAGGTGTGTACTAATTTATTTATATCTCGGGCAAAGTTATCAAAGAGAGTTGCAATTCATATAGTATAACCTAATTGAGCATACTAGTACTGATCAAGTCATTTTTATAATCATTTTTTCTTGATAGCTGCTGACATAGATTTAAAAGTGATTCTGTTTTGCCAGAAAGATTTTCAATGAGATTTAAGTTCTCATGTCCTAATTGCCATCCCAATGTTTTTTCAAGTTTATCAAAAGAACTGATTGTGCTTAATTAAGTACATAATGTAACAGTTAAAATAAGTTTCCACTATATTTTAAAATATATGAATGGTCTTGATTGATTCAATTTATATAAGTTATGGTGGAATGATTGAACTTCATTAATTTCATATCAGTTTAATGCTTGGGTCTATTCCTTTTTTCAAAAAATATTCAAAAGTCACAGGATAGTGATGTACAATCCAGTCTCTAATTCTATAAATTTGTCCATTTTCCTATAATAAATAAACTGTTCTCACCTTGATCTCCTTCCTAACATGTCTCTAAGTCTTTGAAAGTTGACAGTCCTTATTGTGTTTCCGGGCAAATAAAATCAGCATTTAAATACATTCTTGGCAATGTACTTTCCGATGTTAATCAATTTTTCTGTCTAGTCAAACACTCACTATCTTAGACACAGATGAAAAAGAGAATTTTTTTTATTGAAGAAGCTGAATTTCTGGAAAGAAATATAAGAAACATGCAAGCCTCATATATCATATAAATGGCCCTCTAGTTAAAATTGCATCATCCAGTGTTTAGTATATTAGTTACCATTATGGGAAAACAAAACCATTACACAGAAGCACATTTCTGGAAGACTTAAACTAACATCATTAAAATACAATTAAATGTGACAAGCCTTGTATCTATGAAAGAATGATAGAATTTGCTATCATGATATATAGTGACAGTCCTCAGAAGAATGAGGTAATTTGAAAAATATGTTATTCTCTGAGGATTTCTTAAGTCGATATTAAGAACATTGTCCTCTGAGTAAATTGCTAGAATGTGAATGATAATGCAATACTAATGATTAATAACCTGTTTCACAATATACAAACTAATTCACTGGCAGTCTAATTTAGAAGTCCAAATAACTGAACTAAGTATCAATAACAAGATTATTCAGCTAAATGTCTTTTGTAACCAAATATTGGTCCATTACTTGATTTCTCTGTGCAAAATCTGATAGCAGATTTTTAATGTACAGTATTATATTTTGTGTCTAATAAGTAATGGTTGTTGCAATGTATGAGAAATTATCTGGCCAAAGTATGAAGTGGACTTCCTAGCGTACTAGAAAGTGTTATCAAGAAATACATTTTTCTTCGTCCTTCATGAAAGCCTTAAATTTGGCTTGAGGGAGTTTGTTCTAGTCTGTACAAATGATTCTTTCTTTCCTTAATTTCCTTCTTGAATTTCAAGTTCCTGGTGATATTTCCTGGTAACTTTTTATTTAACCATGAATTGTGGGAAATGACTACCGCTCAGTTAATCATGTTACTGACTGAGATGAATCATTGAAGTCTTTTAACATTAATTAGTTCAATATTTTTCTCTTTGAACAGGATTTTGCCAAATCTGTGGTTAGGAAGTTGCCCTCGTCAAGTGGAACATGTGGCTGTCAAACTTAAACATGAGTTGGGCATTACAGCTATAATGAACTTCCAGACTGAATGGGATGTGGTTCAGAATTCTTGGGGATGCAACCGCTATCCAGAACCAATGAGCCCAGAAGTTCTCATGAAGTTATACAAAGAAGAAGGCCTTGCTTATGTCTGGATGCCAACACCAGACATGAGCACTGAAGGTAATATTTATATTTGTATCTCTAGGAAAGCATCCATTCAGTGATATAGTTGAATAATATAGCTTTACAAATTTACTGTTAATTTCAGATGTTTGCATTATGGTACTCATGGAGAATCCGAAGGATTTAACAAGCAAATCTCAGAATTCATTTTACGCATAATAACTAATTACGCATTGTGTATTCTTAGACTATACTAAATATTCAGCAATATTGAAAGGAAATACCTGTTTTTATGGTAGAGGTTAATAATATGTTGTTTGTAAAATAAGAAAACCGTATTTACTCAATAGGCTATAATTAATTTCTATCAGTGCTACTAAAAATGTATAGTTATTTAATTTATGTATATAAATGTGGTGGAGCAGCATGGTGATTTACTGGTAAAGATGCTCCCCTCCTACTCAGAAGTAGGATGTAAAACTGACTCTACTCTGAATTAAGGGATTACAACTCATAAAATATAAATATAAATAAATGTGGCAGCAGGATGGATCTTAAAAGTAAAATGATTTGTTTGAACACATATATTTTCTTTGCCCCAGTATATTGTCCATAAAAATATCATATAATTAATTAAGACAATTTAATTAAGATCACTCTTGTGCATCTGAATTATGTATTCAAAAATTGCATGCTGCTCCGAAACACTTTAAGATTCTAGGTATTTGTAAGGCAACCAATTAATAGGGTCATAGCTATTCCTTATAAGTTTATAAAATGCTACATGATTAAACAATTTAACTGTATTTTCCTAAAATAGCTTTTAAAGTAGATCCATATTATTCCAATAACACTTCTCATGTTTGTAGTATTCCAGATAGCAGGATCTTCTTCTTCTTTTGGCTGTTCCCGTTAGGGGTCGCTACAGCAAATCAACTGCCTCCACCCAACTCTATCTTTGGCATCCTCCACTCTTGCCCCAATTATCTTCATGTCTTCTTTTAGCACATCCATACAGTATATCTCCTCTTTGGCTTTCCTCTTGACCTCTTGCCTGGCAGCTCCATTTCCAACATCCTTCTACCAATATAACCA
>JAEANM010010249.1:0-15896 GCA_017656035.1 Myanophis thanlyinensis
ATAATAGTAGTAGTAGTAATAGTAGTAGTAATAGAACTAGTTTAATATTGGCTATATGGTCTATGCTAGCAGAGGGCCATCGCCATCCCAATGTGTTATGTTGCCACTTAAATGACCTTACTTGTATTGACTGGAGTCCTTGCCTCTTCCATCTGGCCATCGCAGTTTGTTCATCAGAATCCTTATAATATTAACAAATAGAATGAAATTGATCTACAAAACAAGGAAGCACAAGTGAGATGGAGGCAGTTCCTCATTATGCTCACCCCATTCCTCCACCAGCATTTCATTACATCTTCTAGGACCGTGATGGCGAACCTATGGCACAAGTGCCACAGATGGCATGCAGAGCCATCTTGCTAGGCACACAAGCTGTCAGCCAACTTACCTCCAGCTAAGCATGTACATGTGATTGCACATGCATGCATGCATGATTGCAGAGACCCAGCTGGTCTTCGGGTGTCCGCTATGCATTCGCACAATTGCAGTAGGAAATCCAGCTGGTCTTTAGAGCTCTCTCTGTGCATGTAAGGCAATTGCTCATGTGTGTATGAGTGCCTGCGTGCAGCGCATGTGCATTGCACATGCAAAAGCTGCATGCATGCACAGATGGTACGGTTGCACATGCAGCGCACGTGGAGGAGCTGCACGCAAGTGCAGATGGCATGTGCAAAGTGCATACCGTACTTTTCGGCACTCGGTAAGTAAAAGGTTCGCCACCACTGTTCTAGGTTGTAACACAGCCATTATTGAATGTACAAGCTTTATCCCTGGTAACACTAATAAACGCAACAGACATCGCTATAACTTGGTTGTGAGGAAAATAGACAAAAGTTTATCTGGGAAATCAGCTGTGAAGTAGACTTACTGCAATAGAAGCCACCACCGGGCCTTGAATGAGCCACAGGGCATACGTAAGATGCATATCCCAACACCTGTAAAAACAACAAACAAACAAACCTGCAATTGTCAAATGAATAAAAAGTTCTCATTTAGAAAAAACAAGGATGGATGAACATCCTAGAAAACTCTGTCCTGAAAGAAATATTTCATGGAAGAATGTAACCATCAGGTATTTCTTACTGTTGTGGCTATGGTGGAATTCAATTTCTTTTACTACCAGTTCTGTGGGCGTGGCTTGGTGGGTGTGGCTGGGGAGGGGTCATGTGACTGGCTGGGCAGTTTCTGTAAGCAGGGCAATAAAGATTAGGCTAGAATCAACACCAGGATATTTCTTTCCTGTCTTCCTGACAGGATTAACCCTGTAAAGTAGAAAAAAACAAAAGGAGATTTCTTCTAACAACCAGTTCTCTGAACTGCTTAGAAAATTTACTACTGGTTCTAGCGAACCTGGTAGAACCTGCTGAATTTCATCTCTGTGTTGTGGCCTGTTACCCGCCGGCCCCTCCAGCAGCCAAATCAGAGGAGGAGGTGGTGTGAGAGTTGGGGTGACCAGCAAGGCAACCTGAGAGCTCCAAGGGGGAACAGGGAATGGAGCTGGCAGAGAGAGAGAGGCAGAGAATGTCCAACAGCCCTCAGGTGGGGAGTCCACAGCTCCCGGGTCTGGGGGTGGTTGATGAAGAAGAGGAGGGACAGCTGGGTCCAGTGCCTGATGCATGGCTGCGCAGAAGGCAGAGAAGAGAGCAATGGAAAGCCATATGGCGATCCTGGGGAAGGAAGAGCCACTGCTGCTAGCGAGGCCCTATCCTAGCTTTGGGGATAAAAGACAGGGGGTGGAGATGAATAGATGTGGCGTCCATCTTCTGGACGGACAGACTGGTTAGTCTGCATTGGAAAAGAAGCTTTTTGCTGGGGCTTCCTGAATTCCTAATAAAGGCATCTTTTGAGTTCACTTCAGACAGTTTGTCATGTTTGGAGAGCTGGGTCAGAACACTTACCATCTGTCACATTATAGAAATTTACAGCAGGCACATATAATTATTAGAAAACTCAAGAGGGTTCATTGGGAGAGTGAGGCAGGGGGACAGTCTTGTTTGGACTAAAGAGCTTAGTTTTAAGGAAGATTTGAAAAGTTCCGATGAACTCAGGAACTTGCAGTGATGCAGCAAAGCAAGGAATCACTGCACTACCCAAGCTTTTCACTTTTCTGTTGCTTTGCAGATCTAAAGGCTGATTCACACAGGCACACATACAGGCAGGTCACAACTAGTATGAATTCAAATAGTGCAATATTCGATTTTAGTGCAAATTGTAAATGGATACCAGGTTGCGTTTAATGAAAGTCAAAATTCAGTTAATGTAAGGCTGGGAGCCACACTGTTGCCATTGGGGTTTTTGATGCTAATTGTTGTGTGCACAACAAGAAAAGGAGATGTTCTGTTTGAGGAAAGTTCAAAAAAGAAGGGATTCATTGTGGAGAACCAGATCAGAATATAGAAGATAGCTTTGGCTATGGGCCTGGGCTCTAGCTTAGCTTTTGTCCATTCGATTTATTTCTTTTAAATATTTAAGAGAATTATTGATCCAGAACATAAATAGGAATTATATTTAATAAGTTTGTTAACGTTCGTTACCCTCTTTTGGCAAGGTTTAAGCTGGAATCAATTACCATAGAAATATCACTTTGAATTAGTGTGAATTTGAATAATGCAATCGTTTTGTGTTATTCATGATCAGCATTAATTGAGACCAACCTGTAGTTACCTCCTTGATGGTTGTGACGCCAGAATCTGTTTTCTGGATAGCCAGAGTAACCAAACATCAGTGGCAGAATTTTATTAGCAAGCAAAATACAGTACTTATCAATGAAATCAATTCATAAATCTCTCACACACACTATTTTGGGGTAATTGGATTTCCACAGGAAATATTTGATTCATGTCTTTTTTTTTTTTTTTCCCAGCATGATGCCACTCTCCTTTATTGTACCGTATGGGACTATTGTGAGAACAAAGGAAAATTCTTTACATATGCTTCCTCTGCCCAAGCACCTACATCACTTTCTCCCATGAGATTGTTTCCCAAACTTTCTGAAGCACTAAAAAAAAAAGTAAATTATCTATCCTGATTTGATTGTAAAAATTTAAGCTAAAATGGCTCTTAGGAAAAAAAAGAGACTTGCCAGAATGCAACTTCTTTTATTTCATTTGCTACATTCGATTCATTTCCCAATTTCTGAACTGGAATGCAGTGTCCCTTGAATCTAAACATTGCAAAACCTCGTCCTGTTGGATGGAAAATTCTCAAAAGTTTAATGGCATGCATTGCAGTACACGGATCATGTTTTAATAGCCAGTTTAGTGTAGCGGTTAAGGTATCTGGTGGAAGACAATGAGGTCTTATCTCACACTTTTTAGGCACAAAGCCAGATGGGTAAACCTGAGCCAGTCCCTCTCTCACAGTTCTAGGAAGGAGGCAAAAGACAAATCACTTCTGAAAAACCTTGCCAAGAAAATTGTAAGGACTTGTCCAAGCAATCTTCTTGAGTCTGCACTAACCCGAAGGCACAATGTAAATATATAAATCATGTTTTAAGGGCCATTTTTGCTGAAAGAGAATAGATAAATAAATAGATGGTGTGTTTTTTTTTAAACTGTATTTATATATTATCATTCTACGAAATGCAAATAATAACTGCTACACCTGAGATTATACTGCAAAAAGCTCCTGAGAATGTCATGTTCTTACAGAATAGTTCTAAGTTACTATAATGAACTCTGTACATGTCTGTTGATTCAGCTGAGATCTCCTGCTAGCCCAGATAGCTAAATAACCCATTGAGTGTATTGCCAAATTGTGCTGCGCGTTGTCAGTCCAAAAATATGTGCCATGCTATCATTTGGTGTATTGCTTCCTCAAAAGCTCAGGCTAAAAATCTGGATTGATTTGATTGGCAACAAGAAGACGAGATCTCGGCATCGGATGAAATGCTAAATAATGTTGAATCCATTTAGCCCAGCAGAAGGATCCAAATGGAGCCAAACAGCCTGTGTTTCACTGCACATTGCTTGTCCCTGGGAAGCTAGATTCATACGAACAGAGGATAGGATCACTATCATTAAAACAACCTTGTTATTTTACTTCGATAATAAAAGTGAATTCCAGGACAAGTAGCTAGCAGCAGGAAAGATATCTCCCTGTGGAATCTATTCAGCAGATATGAAAATGCTTTGAAACCAGACTAACTGGAACTTTATCCATCATTAAGAGGGACAGGAACAATCTTTTTGTAGAAGGTGAATTCTTAAATGAGAATTCTAGGGATTTAGACAAATGTTGCAGACTTGTTGTAAGCTGCCCAGAATTGCCTTGAACTGTGAGGTGCACAGCAGATAAATTTCATAATAAATAAATAAATAAATGTGCAATTGCCCTGTCCAACCATGGAACATTAAGGAGCCCACTTCTTTATACCTCTTTTTCTATTTTCTTTCTCGCTTTCTCTCTTTCTTTTCTTCTTCCTGCCTTTCTTTCTTCCTTCCTTCCTTCTTTTTTCTTTTCTTTTTTTTCTTTGTAATCAGTCCATATATCTCCACTACATTTCTACAAAATTTCCACTCCTTTCTACAAAAACATGTTTAAAAGAACAATTTGACATAACTGCGCAAAGCCCATCCTTCTCCTCTATCTCACAAGCACTTCTGTTTGTTTTCACAATAATTATCAAACTGCCATGCTCAGAAGCCATCAGAGAGGAGCAGATTTGATACTCAGGAAATGGGATATAAGAGCTGGCTTTTTATTAAGTGCTCATCTCTCTAACCAAATTGCAGAATTTCTTTCTTTTCTCAAGATATCTGAGCACTTCACAAAAAAAGAATCAGATTTTAAACCAATTACTACTCATTCTGTGGAGTGATGAGAAACATGAATACAAGATTTACTGTGTTTACACTAAGTAACGTGTGATTTGTTTAGTTTTGGCAAACACACATGAACCCTGCCATTTTATAACTTAAAAAGAGTTCTGCTGCAAAACATTCAAACCCTAAAGCTAATTCTAGGTACTCACAAAATAGATGGTTTCAAATATTTCAGGTGTGATCCAGAAGCTGTTCTGGACAAATTCAAAATGGGGCTTATTCTCAGGATAGGTCACTTCCAGAGCAGTTTCTTTCAGGATCAGAACATTTTGTGATGGCACATTTTGCACATTTGCGATACGTTAGCATTCTGCTTTATTCAGTAAATCACAGTTTGGAACCAACCATATCTTAGCATGATTTGCAAACAGACTGCTGAGTTTGGAAAATGTGCTTACCCAGCATTTTCATGCAATAGTCTGGCTATGACCCATGCAATTATGAATAACTTGGGAGCACCTGCAGCAGAGAAAACAATTTTGTGGTCAGTGCCTACTCATAATATAGAAGAAAAGCTGGATTAGGTTAGCTGAACATTTTGAATAATAATAACAAATTCTAATAACCTTATGAAAAGGAAAAATGGGTATACCTGAAAATAAAATAATGGACCCAACACACCTAACAAAAAGCTGAAATGCACAGAAATACATAACCATTCAAAATGTCCTTACCCATGAAGACAGTCCCCATGCTTTCATAGCTGACTGTTGCACAAACAATAAAGGTGATGGGTGAAATGTGATGGGAATTACAATCCAACATTCCTGTACAGTAGGTGTGTCAAGGTCAAGGCATGGATCCAGCCCAGGGGGTACTTAGATCTGGCCTGCGGGGCCACCCTGGAAACAGTGAAGGACCAGCCTGCGGTGCTTCTGCCAGCGAAAACGGGCTCCCGAGCTCTGTTTTCAGCTGCCATGGCCTCCTGCAACCCTCTGCCAGTGAAATTGGAGTGCAGGAGGCCTGCACACAGCCCTCCTGAGCTCCATTTTCACTGGCAGGGGGTTGCAGGAAGTCATGGCAGCTGAAAAAGGGAGCTCGGGAACCTGTTTTCGCTGGCAGAATGCTTGAGCTACCACAGGTGTCCCCGACACAAGTGATGTTGAGCTGGCCACACTCACTCTGGCCACACAAGAGTCAAACACAGCCCTAATGCGGTCCTCAATGAAATCGAATTTGGCATCCCTACTGTACAGCATCATGTTTAGAGGGAATGGTGTACACCTGTTTGCAGGTTCATATTCAGTTATATCAGCTGCAGGAGGTTGTGCATAAATCTCATCCCCCCCCCCTCCCCAAACACAGGAAAAGAGATGGAAGGGGAGAAAAAAGTCCAGGACAAAGAAGAAGAGCAAAAAGAAGAAGAGGAATAAACCAGAAAGGAGGAAGGAAAAACGTGATTCAAATGCAATGTAGGGGAGAGAAGAAACTAAGAGACCACTGCCACAAAGTGGGCAAGGGAAGTAAGTTGAGGCTCTGCAATTGGTCACTGAACATCCCCAGACAACATGCTTGTCTGGTAATTATGTAGATGCTTACCCCATCCCAGGACCACAAACCACCAGAAGAACTTTCTGTCAGAGAAGAAAGAAATGGCCAGCAGGCTGTGGAGATAAAGCCCTTCTACAAGAAGCCAACTATAATTCGCCATGATGCAGAAGTTGACAAAGGCTATGATCATCTTGCACCTGCCCTGAAGAGGAAACAAGAAACATTATGAATAAGATATGTTTTGTTTACTTTAGTTTTATCTCCTTTACAGAGAACCTTTGTCTCACTGTGCTTTATTCATCAGTGGTGTATCATTCCTTGATCTCAATACCTTAGAACAGGGGTGTCAAACTGAAAGCCTGTGGGCCAGATGCGGCCCATGGGGTACTTAGATTTGGCCCATGGAGCCACTCTGAAAACAGCAAAGGACCTGCCCACAGTGCTTCTGCCAGTGAAAACCGGCTCCCGAGCTCCGCTTTCACTGGCAGAGGGTTGCAGGAGTCCATGGCAGCTGAAAATGGAGTTTGGGAGCCTGTTTTTCTGGCAGAGTACTTAAGCCACCCTGGCCACACCCACCCTGGCCCCCCAATATGGCCCTCAATGAAATTGTTTGACACCCCTGTCTTAGAAGAACCACGCTAGATCAGACCAACTGCCCTGACATAGCATTATCATAGCAGAAGCATAAAAGCAAGTCATAAATCTGCTGAAATATAAAAATCACCACCAGAGTGTTCAGATGTCCAAACAGTGGATGAATATTATACTGTATACTTTTCAGTTCATTTTCCTAAGAGCCCTTTACGTGGGATTTTTATTTTTATACCAGCTGTGAGCTAAGGTAGCATTTTCAGCAGGTATGAATCCCAGAACCCTTTCAGTAATAAAATTGCTTCTGCTTCATTTTCTTCTAAAGATAATCAAGAATATTAGACCAATTCCTGCGAACATCTGATCTCTTGCAGGAGACAGACCTTGAGCAAGTATTATCAATATTACCAGCTTAGCTTTTCTGGATGACACATGTCACTTTCTTCAGTCTGGTATTAACTAAGAATTAACCAAAATTATTTATAAATATACAAATACGTTTGCCCTTAAGCATGAGAATCATCAGTTTGACAGAATTATGTGGAAACAGATGATTCGCTGTGGCGACCCCTAAGGGGGGGGGGAGAAGAAGAAGAAGAAGAAGAAGAAGAAGATTATATGACTAATTAATCTATGCTGATCATTTTAATCAAGTTTTTACTGTCACAAAATCAAATTTTGTCAAATCAAAATCGAATCAAATTAAACACAACTTGTGCCGCTTTAAACGCTAACAACTTCTCAAACTGCAACTTATTGAAACAAGAGAAGGTACCAGAGTCAGTAATAATTTTCTCTGACTTTAACAATAGTACTTAGACTTATATACTGCTTTATAGTGCTTTACAGCCCTCTCTGAGCGGTTTACAGAGTCAGCACATTGCCCCCAACAGTTTGGGTTTAAAAGGGATAAGAGTGACCCCCCCCCCACTTTTCATTCTCAAGTAGCTTTTTTGATGCTTTAATGAACAGGGTGGCTGTATATTTCTACTTCCTTACTGTGTGTAATTCACAGTAGACAGCATCATCTGTGTCTTCTGACAGTATAGGGTCCTTGATAAAGTTTGCAGTCACCCTTAAGATGAAAGAAGCAAAAAGCTGTATGTGGATGTAATTCCTTGTACAGTGGAGTCTCCTATTCAAAAGGGGAAAACAAGGCATTATGCAGGATTCAAAATCATTTGCTTTAATCTGCAACAGGCTTCCCAAAATCTCAGCCAGACATCTTTCCAAGTCTTCTCGCCTGAACCAATTCACTAATGGCACTGGGGACTACATGTAAGGGAGAACATATTGCCTAGAACCCAATTATATGCAAAGAAGAACACATTGCCATTCTAGCTTAATATTTAATGTTGATTAAACATTTAATCGATACGAGGATTAAATTAAAAATGTTGATTTTCAAAGCTGGAGCCCCTCCTAGAGACTAGAGACACTGTATGCGAGTCGGGCAGCCATATAAATCTACTTAATTAAATAAATTTATGGGTTTATCAGACAGCTTATTTCTGAGGGTAAAAGCTCAAATGAATTCAGCTGGACACATACATATAGGTTTCCTGGCTGAAGTGGTTTGCCACTGCGTACTTTCAGGATTTTATTTTATTTTTTAATTGATTTCCCAGTTTAGCCTAAAGCCCTGGAGTTTTTTGGTAGTCTCACAGCCAAGTACTTTTTGAATCTCAGCCCTGTTTTAACTTTTTGAGATCATATGACCTCTGCTACATCCTGCAACCAAGTTAGACTTCTGTACTGTAAAACTGATAACTATAAAATATGTTAATTTCTTGCACAACGACTCTCAGGGAAACATAGTATAAAAACACAAAATCCACTTAACAAGTTAAATGCAGTATCTGACAATCAAGTAAAAGCAGATGAAGCAATACAATGGTACATTCAAAACATATCCTAGAAAACTATTGTCAAATATGTAATTCTCATCATTTCTCTACTCCCAACCCCACCAATGAATGGAACAGGATTCAAAGTATCTCAGTGTTTCACATCATTTAATACCCAGAGATATATTCATGGGGGTCACTACAAGATAAATTTAAGAAATATATGGATAATTCTTCCTCACCGAAAAGAAGCTAAAATGCCCAAGGCTGCTGCCAAAGCTATGAGGGAAATGCTACTTCCAATAGTGTACACCGTCTCCAATTTCATTAGATAAGATACCTGTAAGAAAACACCCAAGGGTAATTTTTTTCAGGTAGAAGTTGTGTTCATACAAGAAGCCCTTCAATGTTGTTTTAAAAAAAATCATAGTAATGTATCTTTTATTTGCAATAAACTTAGCACCACCATGAATTGAGGCAAATGACTTTCTCTGCAAATCCCAGTTATTTCTCTAGTACAGGGGTGGGCAATTACGGCTCCTTCATGACTCGTGGACTTCAACTCTCAGAATTCCTGAGCCAGCATGGCTGGCTCAGGAATTCTGGGAGTAGAAGTCCACAAGTCATGAAGGAGCCGTAATTGCCCACCCCTGCTCTAGTAGAACTCAGCTTGATTGAAAACATGGAAGGGACAAAACAAAGAAATACCCCCAGATAGGTGTGTAATTCCTTTTACCATATTTAAATCAGAAGTGGGATATACCTATTACACTAGACCAGAATGTGATTTATTTGGGGCTCAGTTTAATGTATGAACATGGCCAGTATGATTGGTAAGCCAACGTTTACAATTTAAAGTTATGCGTAAGTTCAGTCACTATGGCTTTTTGGACAGACCATGGCTAATCATGGTCTAGCTAGCAGCATGGGTAATCTTTACGAGTACTTATGAGTTTGCTGTAGGAATCACTGATTTGAGGCATGTTGAGTTGCCTTGTTCATACAGCCCTCAAAGGAAAACCTAATTCACTTAATTCAACAACAGATATACGATTCTGCCATTCCAACATTTTGAAAGGATATGTATTAAAGAGGCTGTTGAATTGGGCAGCACTAAATTGGATCGCTAAGTGTTGCTATTTGCAGTTATTTTTCCTACATGCAGCAGCTCTATTGTCTCTGAATCCAAGTAACCAAGCAGAAGGAACATAAGCAGGTGTAGAATAAAGATGAAAGTAACCCTCAAAAAATACATTTTCTGTAATGACAATAAAACGTCTTTGTTCCTTTATATCCCACCTTTCTACATCTATTTAAACAGAATATAAAATGCTTAATGCCTGTGCACAACAATTGCAAAAGAACTAAATTGCAAAATAAAAGCAGCCTCGAAAAGCACAACCACTGAGAATAAAAGAGCCCATTAAATGACTGCAAAAATAAAACTCTCTCGGGCCTGCTTAAAAAAGAGGGCAAGGAAACAAATGATGACGACATCCCACTGTTTGTATATTGCACCTTCTGATCTAAGTCTCTTGGCAGCATACTCAAGTAAGTTAAATTTTCAGGCAGTCTGCCAGGACATCCCTTGTGGAAGCCGCTGTAGTAATCTATTCTGTAATTAAGTAGAGTGCCAGAAACAAAGCCTTGATCCAATTCCTCCTTCGAAGGGAATAATTCGCTAATCAGACAAAAAAAGAGAATATATATTCCTGCCCTTCCTGTGTGACCTACCTATCCATTTGCGCATCCAAGTTTCAAACATGTAGGTTTAGGAAAGTTGAATTCTTCTTCAAAATTTGCCAGTGAATTTGTCCATACCACAGAGATATATATGGGTGCCCTGTGAGTTCTTAAATTGGTGGGTTTCAACCTGAATCTGGGCAATATGCTGACTATAAAGCACTATGTGGTGATATATAAATCTAAGTGCTATTGCTATGAGAAGGTGGGAAGTTGGTAGAGCCAAGCATATCCCTCCAATAGAGCCCAGACTATCCTGAAGCAGCAACACTATCTTTTTCTGAAGTTGAATTTGTTGCCTGGAAACAGAAATTCTGCACCCGAGGCTATAAGCGATATCACTGATATAGAGACAGAGGTGGACTTTCTTCTTATGTGGACTTTCACATTTCTGCGATTGCTCAATAGTGGCCTGGCCTCAGTATATGTATGTGCCAATTTTCACATATTTGTAGCTAATTTATGCACCTGCAAAATATGAATGTGCTTTTTATATATTCAGAAAATAATTTTTAACACACACACACACCTTTTTTTTTGGGTTGGTGCTCTATGTGAGGGCCAAATATTAGACCAATTTTTGAGCTCACATAAAGGATTTTCTATCACGTGCAGAAATATTATAGCTGAAGAGGTGAACTCACCTTCGATTCCCACTCAGTTATAGGGGCATTAAGTTGTTTGACATTTAAGCCACAAGCAATGTATGGTTTGGGATATTTTTCTGACCAGCCTTCCCTGGTGCAATTACGATACATAAATCCTGTATTGCAACAAAAAAGGAAAAACTCACAAATTAAGTACTGGACTATAAATAAGAGGAAAATGTACTTTTCAATATACAATCACTGGACTATAAATAAGAAGAAAATGTACTTTTCAATATACAATCAAAATTATTTGATTTTATTGCTCAGTTAAAGCAAATGTTGATTGTAATGCGATGAAAAGGTCTAACATTACTTCCCATTTCCTTTGCTAAGGAAATTTCTTTTCTTAAAAATAATCTATTTTATTTTCATTTTGTAGCTAGGAAGCCAGGGCTGAAACAAAGATACACACATGACCATACAAAAAGTTCACAGCTGTGCCGTGATCCCAAGTACAGCATTGATTGGATTAATATGTCTTCCATGGGAGGTAGGAAAGGGGAGCTAGGGTAAACAAGAGGCAAATGACAAAATATTTGGCATAGGACACAAATATAAAAGAGCCAGGTTTGCATCGTGATGGCACGATGCACATTTTGTCATTTCCTGAACTGTCGTGGTTTATACCCAATGTCTCTGAGAGTGCACTAATTAATGTTTTCTTGAATGGATCATTATTAACTAAGTGTCTGCAATATGTGAGCAATATGTGTACACTTTGTTCAGTATATAACAACCTCAAGCAAGCCCTGCTGAACAGAATCAAGGATCCATCTAATACACTCTCCCCTTTTTCAGGGTAGCCTCAGTAAATTATTTTGGGAAGTCTTCATGCTGTCCTTCTGGGAATCATGATACGAAGGCCACAGCTGGCCTCCAATGCAAGCTCTTCATCAACTGGAATAAGTTATTCCTCCTATAATCCATCGTAGTTCATACACATTGATGAGTTTATCCTCATCAATATAAACTGTCTAGACCAGCGTTCTCCAACTTTTCTGGGTCCATGGAGCAGCAGCAATAGTAGGTGTGTGCGTGAGGGGATCGTTTCATGCACACTTAATCCTGCACATGCACAAATGGAGCTTTGCACCCTTCCCTACTGCCTTACACAGACTGGTTTGCAACGCTAGTGGTCCACAGACCATTCTAGACTACTATCAAGGGTCACTTTGAATTTTGTAGGAAATAAGCAAGCAAAAGCATACTGTTTTGCTTTTTTAATGCAATTCTCAGAGCTCAACCTACAGTGTTCTGATGCCCCAAATGAGCAATTATGTTGTCCTGGGCTTCAGGGATAAGAAACAGACAAAATTCTTCATATAAGAACAGAAGTCAGTCCAATACAATTTGAAAAGTGGCCTCTAACTCCTTCAGCTCCAAAAGCCTAAAGCAACTCCCAGATCCTCTGAAAATGTGTATGACCATTAAATCGTGGTTTTTCATGTTACCTGTTTGTCCAGTGACTATTTGAAAGGCTCGGGGACAGGGTGCAATAACAGTTTGTCCGATGGGAGAAGACAGCCAACAAGTAAGATTATCCCACATGCCAAGGCATCTGCCTAAGGTGCAAGAACAAAAAAAAACCCACATCAAACTAGTACATGAATCCCACAGTGGGGAGGGAAAAATCACAATCCAGATGCTGTGCTTGCATCAACCAATGGGGGAGGAATCAACCTGTAGCACTGATGATGTTACCTAGTTGGATAATGAAATGCCTGCAGGAAATCAGCCAAGCTCAGACAGCATTAAAGGCCCCTCATTTCAGCCCTGAGCTACACATATTCTCCTTTATTGGTAAATCAATTTCTGCAAAGCAGAGTAGAAGTGAGCAATAGCCTCCTTTAGCCTCCTTCTTTCTGATGCCACAAGTATTTTACAGCTTATAAAAACATATTAAAGAGTTCCTCCTATTTACCCTGTGTCTCACAATGCGCTTGCTGTAATTTCAATCAGCTAGGCCTGCATTATATATAACCCAAACAACACAGGTTTTGGCAGTCTACCAGCCTCCATTAACTAATGCCAGTAATCACAAATCATGCCATCCCAGGAGCCTTTATTAATGGACTGCTGAGTGTGCTAAAAAGGAGAGGAGAGGTGAATTAGTCTTATCTTCTACTAAAGGTCTACCTTTACTTTGGTGTTCAGAGCTGTGTGAGATTACTATGGGAGGGCAAGGAGCAAACATATACTCTAAAAGCAGATACAAGTTGGACAGATATTTCTGAATTCACGGTGCTGATTAATAAGGAATGCAAGGCCATTCTTTTGTTTAGACAAGGGCTGACTAGGTCAATGAAACCTAATTAATTAAAACCAGGAAGAAGTGCATTCATATTAGTCTTCAGTCAACCATTGTTCCAGAAATCTCTTTCCCAGAGGCAGCTCTATTGCTAATCTTCCTGAATATTTAAGCCTACTTCATGGTATCATGGGACATAAATCCACCAAACAGATAGCTCTTTTTACACAGGGTTTAGTTATATACTAACTCTTTTGGTACTGTCGCTCTCTTGAGGGAGCTGGGCAGTGTGCTTTCCATCATTAAGAAGAAATATAAAAATAGCAAAGTGGTCGTAATATTTAAATATTCATTTTCTAGTATCCAATACGATTACTGTTATAGTTCAAAATTGTGGTATCAGAGGTAAGTTTTAGAGATTTCAACAAGTTAGAGTAGAGATTTTGGCAAACAGGCTATTCCTAATATGGATTTTTGAAAGTTGATCTCAACTCTTGTTCTTCAATGCACAAATTGACACAGACAGAGTCTGTCCTGGAGTGGAGTAAGATAATGTGATTTGGAATTCTTTCATATCCTACACACCTCTGCTCTCACAGGAGATGTAGACATCAGAAATTTAGCCTAGATCTATACAACACACCATGATTTTCTGGATTCCAGCTTCTCTAAAGGATATTCTTCCCTGATCAGTATAGCTACAGAACTAGTTGCAATTTAG
Source organism: Myanophis thanlyinensis (assembly GCA_017656035.1). Taxonomy (NCBI): domain Eukaryota; kingdom Metazoa; phylum Chordata; class Lepidosauria; order Squamata; family Homalopsidae; genus Myanophis; species Myanophis thanlyinensis. Next base: position 14,115 of record JAEANM010010249.1, read on the forward strand.
TAATTAAGGTTTATTTATTTATTTTTATTTATTTAGGTTCTCCCTTAATTAATCTTCTGTTCCTTATAAGGGATTATTCTGATCTTTTTTTCTTCCTTTCTTATAATTCTCAACTTCCAGAGTTCCCTATAAAAATGAAAAAAAAAATAGCTAAAAAGAAAGAGAACTATGGATTAAATCGCCATCTCTAAATTTGCAACGTAAACTGTTTAATTAAAATATGTAAGGAGCACTTTATCACTAATCATTCAGCTAAATCAAACAGGAGCAACATAATCACAATACGTGAGAATAAGTGATTACATTTCTGCTATAACTTGGAATACAAGTTGCTTATTGAATACCCTAGTTTGGGGGGGGGGGATGAAGGCTGAGTAAAAAAAACATTGTGTTGCACAGGACCCCAAATGTTGAGTTCAGATGATTGTAGAAAAGGCCCTGACAAAATAACAGATTATGATGCAACTGAATACAGTAGCTCAAAATTGGGAAAGAAGTGCACCAAGGCTACATAATGTCACTTTATTTATTTAACCTGCATGCAGAAGATATGAGAAATAATAGAAAATGGAATTTAAAGCACTGGGAGAAATATCAACAATCTTAAAGATAGCTGCAAATGAGAAAGACTTAAGGAATCTCTTGTTGAAAATGTAAGAATTCCAAAGCCATTGCCGATGAATATTAAAACAATACCAAAATAACATCAGCAGGTAAAGTGAACTAGTGTAAATAAGCAGAGAAAAAGTTAAGTAGTAAAAGTTTATCTTATCATAAGGTCACCAAGAGATGGTGACTATAGCTATGTAAAATAAAGAGATTTGGATTCTTGGAAAAAAGTCCAGACAATACTCAAGACACACAGACCGAGCTGCACCTAGGCAAGATTTTAATGTGTAGAGATGTTATGCTGATAACTAAGATACATATTGTCAAAGCCAGGGATTTCCGGTTGTAAACGAAAACTGGACTATCAGAAAGGCTCTACAAATGAAAAATTTTGGCCTTTGACTTATGGTTTTAGAGAAAACTGCTGAAAAGTACCTTGGGTTGCAACGTTGAACTATTATTCTATACAAGATGAAGTAGAACTAACCTACTCACCAGAAATACTAATCAAAAAGCCAAAGCTTAAATATTTTGGGTGCATTGTGGGAAGATAGGAATCTTGGAAAGGATCCCAATGCTTGGAAAAATCAAAGGCAATTCGAAAAATGGCAGAAGACAGAAGACAAGCTGGCTAAAAACTAACATTGACAATGCAAGCATTAGTGTCAATGGTCTGACTAGCAGACCCAAAATAAGGAAGCACTCTTGAGAGCTTTGAATTCCCAAAAGTAAAACTTTATTGGATACACCTTTTCATTACTGAAGAATCAAAACCAGCTCTGGTTTTCTCACGCAAATGCTTGCTTAGTTAAACAATTGCTTCCCTTTCTCCTCACCCTGGATGTTTACAATGTCCAATTATGAGACATCCTTTTGTTATGGGAACCATCCACCTCCTTCTCAAGCACTCGCAGTAGTGACCTTGATGGTTTCCAGGCTCTCACAATCCGTGCATAAAATTTCAGCATTCCATTCCACCCGTCCCTCCCCCCAGTTCATTGGCAAGTTGAACAGCAATAAGATTCGAAAGAAGCAAAGCAGTTCAATCTTGACAATGAGTTTACAAGAATACTAAGAAACAATTCTTTTTTTTTTTAATTTTTATTTTAATAATAAACAACACAACATAAACAAAAACAATATAAACAATATTTCACCCTGTGCTATACATAA
>JAEANM010010250.1:0-15895 GCA_017656035.1 Myanophis thanlyinensis
AATTTTTGCCTAAGAACATAGCTATCTATCTCTTTATCTCTTAAGTGCTGACATCTTCTGTGGGCTATTAAGGAAGGTGGGGGTTGCTTTCTCCCTCTAAGAAAACATGTTTCTCTATTTCTCATCCAAGGAAAAATATTTTCTTCCTTTTTACTATTTCTCAAAATATTTCATTCTTCTAGGAGAGGGGTGGGTGCTAACTTTCTACAATTGGTGCCATGTTACTATGCCGTATTATCATGAGAGAAAACTAAAACAAATTGGAAGGAGGATCCACTTATTATCAGCAAGCAATCATGTGTTTTGGCCTCTCTGAAGCAATGCAAGAGACTCCTGTCCCAAAGGTGTTTTTTCAAGAGACAACTGGACTTTCTGGAAATCAAGAAAGTCCAGTTGCCTCTTGAAAAAAGCAACATTGGGACAACCATGACTGGATGACTGAAAAATCCCCATAGACAAGAGACTCCTGTGCTTAGTGAAATGACAAAGCACAGTTTTTCAACCAGGACAAGCAATCATTAGATCCATTTGCACCACTTAAAGATACCAACTGGTCTCACTCACCTCACAAGATATCCTAAGGTAATCATCCAGATTTAAGGAAAAATCACATGCTCCCAGAAAGGCAGTAAAAAAAAAATCAGACAGAATGCCAAACTTGCATCCTGCCTCTCAGCCACTTCTTCTATGGCTATGCCAACCCTTCTGTAAATAGCTGTTCCAGCCATGCCAGGAATAAAAGGGGTGGGGGAACTCCAGAGAAGTTCAGACAGAAAGTCTGGGCATAATGTGAAGAACCATTAACAAAGCTTAACCCAGAGGCAGTTTCTGAAAACACTTAAAGCAGCTGGGCAATTAAGATAAGGATTAGGCTAGAAATACAGGCACACTAGAATGTGTTCCTTGCAGGATTATCTCTGTAAAGTGGGAAAAGATTTCTTCCAAAAACCAGTTCTCCGAACTGCTCAGAAAATTAACATACAGTTCTAGAGAACCGGCAGCAGCCCATCACTTGATACCACCAGATGTTATGCATAGGTAATGTTGTTAATACCATATTCTTTGTCAGCCTTTCAAGGAAGAGAAATGGAAAGAGATGAGCAATTCTCAGATTATAGCTGTGTTTTCACGGAAAGAGACTCTGCTGTTTTGCATTTTTCTTTGACTTCCATTTAGCTCTTCCCTTTGGCCGCTAGACAAACCACAAATTGTATAGAGAGTCTTCCAAATCTTGAACCCTGATTTGTTCCTTTCCAACAAACCAAATTTTGGAAACAAGAGGTTGATCTTGAGTTATAGCTATTGACTCGCTCAAGAGTTTAACAGTCAAAGGATGATGTGATTCAGATGATGTGCTTAGTAAACGATTTCTGTCTTGCTTAGTCAATCAAGAGAGAAAAGATTGTGTGCTTCATTGAGCCAAGATTCACCAGTTCCTAGTTTACTGTTTCAAGGGATTTGGCTTATTTGGCTCTAAGGGTCTGGAAGAGTTGTATCATGTGCTTTGATGATCTCTTGTGGCTGCATGATAGACTTGAGCACTGGCAGCCACAAGAGCCTGCTGCAAGTTCCACCCTTGCTGTAGGTGGGTGTGATATTATGAGACAAGTACAGAAAAGGTGGGCCTGGTGTTGCAATGGCCCAATGTTGTTTTCTTCACTTGTATCCCTTTTTTCCCCATGGAGGTCACTGAATTGTGAATGAACAGGAATTGAGTTCTGCTTTTTCTCTCTCTGCCTATCTTTGTCCCATATCAAATAGATGTTTTGCATCCCGCCCTATGAAAAGATTTTTAATGTTTTCTAATTTTAGTTTTTTTTATTTTCTACATTTCATTTATGTAGTTGTTGAATACATATATAACTTGGTTTGACCTTGTTTTAATTTCACGGGATTTGGTTTCTTTTTATGTGTCTTTTGCTGCCATCAGAGTGAATATATATAGGTGACAACCACTGAACAACCATTTGTTTAGTGACAGTCCAAAATCACAGCAGCACTGAAAAAGTTTATAATTGGTCCTTGCGCTTAAGACTGCCCCAGCCTCCGCATGGACACATAATCAAAATTAGGACACTTGGCAACTGACATGTATTTATGATGGTTGTGTGTCTTGTGATCATCATTTGTGACTTTCCTAACTGGCTTCTGACAAGGAAGTCAAAGGAGGAAGCCAAATTCACTTAATAACCATGTGATTCATTGAACAACTATGGTGATAAGCTTAACAACTGCAACAAAAAGGTGCAATTCACTTAACAATTGCCTCACTTAACAACAGAAGTTCCAGTCCCAATTGTGATTGTGAGTTAAAGAGTACCTGTTATCACAAAAATGTGTCTGTCTTAAAATATTAGAAATATCTTGAGTGCCTGGGCTGAATCACATTATATAAGGAAGAGTAGAAGAGCAGGTCGCTCTGAGGAGCAGTGAGTGGAAGAGTATGTGTCAGACAGCTTTGTCATCACTTTATCCTAACATTATGTTCAGTTCATCAGTTTGTCAGTTCACTTATATAAGTTGAAGTACTGAAACATGTTGGTTGTATGCAAGCTGTTATACAACTTGAGTTTGTGAAACACATTGCATTGCTATTTGCATCATTCTTTCATGAACATAACCAATATGTGCGGTGCCTTGAGATAATCCAAATGTATCATTTAACAACATTAGGACACATTGGTGTAAAGCAACTGAATTTGTTTAAGCATATATTAGCTGAGATATTGAGCAGATTCAAGTTGATATTCTTATTTTCTCCAGCAATGCACATATGAAAATACTGTACTGAAATTACTCATCGGAAAACCAAAATAGCACACAGAATCCAATTAGGCTATAGTATGTAAATAAATTCTGAATTCTGCTCACATTAGAAATATGATTCTGATCTTTTGAGTGCTACATTTGTCACTGATTTCTTATTTTATTTTCTATAATACTTTTCTTCCTTCAGAATATTTAATTAATAACCCTCCCACCTTCAAAAAATGGGGTGCGGGCAACTCTTTGGTGCTGTGAGACTTAAAATCTGGGGATTAAAAAAAATTAGTTAGCAGAATCCTTTGGTTGATTCATAGCATTATATTAACAAGAGTGGCAATTAAAGTATTTTTTTAAAAGTTAAAACATTAAGAATCATAAAGAAATGATATAATAACAAATAAAAAATAGTTACGAGTGGGAAAAATCTCAACAACATGTTTTTGTATGTTGTTTCTTGGTATATTGTCCCTGTGTCATCTCTGTGTCCTGGTCAGCAAATTTCAAGGACTCAGGCTTTAAATTATTGCTATTGAATGCCAGGTCAGTTTCTAATAAGGCCATCGTCATCTATATCTGAGCATGGATGAGAGGGCTGACAGGGAATATATTATTGAGATCTGTCTGGCTCATAGGGATATGTCCCTCATGAAGATATGCCTGGACAGATTTCAGGTGTATCGTGAGCCAAGACCTGAGATGCCATCTGAGATACTTGGTTGGCCTTCAGAGGCCTTGCTCCACAGACTACTGGGTGCACAATCCTTTTGTTACATTGGGCTTTAGGAATCAGTTGGGATTGTAGCTACTGTACCAGCCTCTCTCTGCTGTATAGGAACATCCCCACTTGAGATCCTGGATTGCATGGCTGAGCTGACTGAGTTGTTCCCCAGGCTTATGGTCTTGGAGGACTTTAAGTTACCTTCTGTGAATGTGAGTTCTGAGATAGTCCATGGGCTTGCCCAGGTCATTCAGACCCAGTGCATAATAATAGTGGTCATTTGCCTGACCGGCTTTTTGTGTCATAGCAGTGGTAGCATGATCTAGAATTGGGAGAGGCCTCTGTTTCTTCTCTGACATGGTCAGATCACTTCCTCCGTGCACTTCTGTGGTGCCCCTGCTTCCCCTTTTAACTATTTGTTCCATTTGTGCAGATTTTCCCCCAGCTTCTTCCTTTGATCATTAAGCAACTGCGGACTTCTGCGTCTCTTGTCTGATTGTTTCCTATCACCAAGCTCATTCATACATTCCAATACAACATTGGCTGTCTGAGTGGTGCATTGGATGTTCAGTCTATCTCATTGTCCGGAGGCCATAATGATCTGGATGGGGAACAACAGGCTTTGATTCAAATTAGTAAGTGTTAGTGATACCTACCTATCCTATGAGATCAGGTAGGAAATGTGTGCTCCAGGTCCCATCAACAAAAGAGTGCCTTTTAGAGGGAATCAGGAGGAGGATATTTTCTACTGTAGTCCCTGCCCCTTGGAACATTTTTCCCCAGAGAGCAGATTTGCCCCAACCCTACTGACCTTTCACAAAATATTAAAACTTCACTTTGCAATCAAGCATGGAGCCTTGATAATGTGGGTCGACCCATTCCGTTTGGTTGTATTGACTGGGAGGTGTTCAGTTATACTTGGTTACTATTTTATGCTGTGTAATGTTTATGTTTTTAATAATTGGTTGTGCTTTTATTCATATTTTATTTTGTTTTAGCTATCCAGAGTCATGTGTAACAGATGGACAGCCATATAAATGTATTAAGTAACTAATAAATAAATAATCATGGTACCCTATGATTTAGGAACAAAGACAGTTCTCAGTATCTTCATTTGAGAATTACGATTAGTTTACAAGAAAAATCACAATCTGATCTGATTCTGGGTTTTAGATGTGTTTTGATGGATGGGTCCCTGTTCCACCTGTCAATTATAAATTATGTAGTAGCAGTAGTATTCAGTGCAGAATTGTGCTATATTGGAGAAAAATGCTTAACACCAGAAAATGATGGCCCTGAAGCTAGTAGCTGCCCCAAATGCTGGATGTTTTCTTTCCCCTTAAATACTGTACATAATATGGATGTTTTCCCCATTTTAAGTTTTGAAAATTTTTTTGTAGCATTCCAAAAACTTACCAAACATATTTGACCGGAGACTCCACCTGGGCAAATTAAATATCTTAGTTCCAAAAAGAAATAAAATTGTTCACAAAGCATTTTCAAGTCTTTCAGAAATAATGTTTTCTCTCAGGACACATTTTTTGAATTACTACTTTCTGATTAGAGAAGTTGTAGGCTTGACTGCTGTCTTAAAAATCAGAAAATATGAGTTTTTACTGCTCTAGGGGATGGTATGTTTTCTATATGTGGTCCTTTGGGCCTGGGATGATTTTACCTATAGAATGATGAAGCAGAAAACAGGTGTCTAGACAGCATTATAATAAATACAAGCCGTTTTTTTCTGCTTGTACTTTGAATGTTCCCTGTATTTCTGTGGCTCTCCAGCCATTAATCTGGTATAAAAAAAAAAAGCTTTACCTGCTTTCGAATATGGGAGTTTTACTTGTGAATCTGATTGAAATAACTGGAATATTATCCAAAGGAGGCAACTGAGTATTTGTACAGCATCTCCGGAATTTGTTTAGATTCTACTTAGGGATATTGAAGACAAGAGGAAAGCTGAACCTGCTAGTAAAATAGCCTTGATGATTTGTTCTTAAGCTTCTGCCCAGAAAAAATATCTATTGCCATTGATTCTCAACAGGCTAGCTCTGCTCTAACTTCTAGAAAATTGGCAAGAACTTGTTTTTTCCAGGAAAGGCTAAAGAAATAGAGAAAGCTGATGTAGATTCAGAGTTTATTTGTTGTAAAATTTTGTGTCCTTCTATAGGCAGAGGTGGAATTCACCTATTCACTAGAACCGGTTGTTAACTTTCTAATCCGTTCAGAGAACTGCTGGTTCAGCTGGTCATTAGGGCAGACAATCAGTTGTTAAATTATTTGAATCCCACCACTGTCTATAGGTCCCAATATTAATTAACATCTGATTTGTATTTTTTTCTTCTGCTGCTTAAAATCCCATCTATTGTCCAGTTTCTTAAATCATCACTTAGCTTTTATTTTGGCTTGCAATTATCAGGATAACCAAATTAATCTGCTTTCCACAAGGTTGTTTTTATAGTTAATTCCAAAATCTTATAATAAAAATCAATACAGTATTCCAAATTTATCTGGACTCTTAATCTATTTATATCCTTCTTAGACAAAAGATAAGCTTTTGTTGATTATTTCAAATTCTAGGTTCTTAAGCTTGTTATTATTATTTTTAATGCAATTTGAATATAAACTCACCCAAAACTTTTTGAAACCTGTCCTAAGGTTTATAATAGGTTTAGAATAATCTATGTCTGAAAGTGATTAGAAAGTGAGTTTTGCAAACTGATCATCATCTCCTGCATCTCAAATCCATGGAAAAATATTACCTCACAAGGAGCAGCTATCCAAAGCACACAAGTGAGAGACCTGTTACCACTATCCAATCCCCATCGAAGAGGTTACAAGGAACTGGTCTATTCACTGGTTCCTTAGTCTTTGCCATGGTCATCAGTTTGCCATACTTGCTCCAGAAGGCTCTATTACTTTTTTTGTGTGTGTGACATGCCATGTTTTAAAGAAATCTGGTTTGCAGAATAAGAGATATCAAAATGAGAATGGCAATTTAGAATGAAACGTATATATGTTTTCCTTTTGAGATGAGTAGATGGTTATTGTGCTCTTAGACTAGTGTTGTTAGGCAGCATACCACTCATAGACTTCTACTGATATACAAGAGGCAGAATACAAAACCCACAAAAGAGATCCCATCAGATCGGTTACGGGATCACATTAAGTGTAAATAGAAAAGGATCTTCACCTCTTGTTCTCATATAATTTGTTCTGTGTGATTCTATCACAATCATTTAGGTGCATGTTCTTTTAGTATTTAAAATTGGATGTTTTCAGGGTAGGAAAATAATAACAGTAAAATGTAATATTGCTGTTTTCAATGTTTTGTATTTCATGCAATCAATGCATTTGGCATATGTATTTGAAACATGCCTCTGAATCTTACAATGATTCAGCCTTGAAATACTTTTTTAAAATGTAAATTTGTATTAAATGAATTGTGACTACATGTCTTTCAAATAATTCTAGACATTGGTGTTATAGTATGAAAACATAATGCGAAGCTAATGGTATAACCAGTAAAAGCATAGAAAAACTCTGGAAGCCCTTCTTTATGTAGGAAAGAGAATGATGGTGACAGTGCTACCAGAATTTAAAGAGGAAGGATTTGATAAAGATAAAATGATTTACTGTCCACCTGATAATCTATTCGGAATAGATATTTAATATCTTTGTAATTTAGTTTACTCATTTTCTATTTCGGAAAGGTTTTCCAGTCAAGAACAATTTAGAAATGGTATTCCTGAGCTGTAAAAATTACATTTCCAGCCCTCCTGCAGAGAATTATCCCATTACTTGTATTGTAGTATAAAAATATTGAACAATTATATAAAACACATTATTTATTACATTTAAAAAATCAGAAGCAAGTTCCATGGCGTTCAGGAAAGCATACACAATTATTCTCTTAAGTTGCTTAATGTCCTCCTGTTAAGCAAGTTGTTTGCATCTAAAGTCCATGGGTTTAGGGCTGGAGGATCAATTTGTTTTTACACTTCTGGATTGAATGGGTCAGATTGCTCATTATTTTATCAAGTTACTAATTTTAATATAAAGAAAGTCTTAACCTTCTTAGAACAAGGTGCTTGCCACTTGTTCTATTTATCCATGCAAAGATTTACAACTTAACAATTTTGATGGAAAGCCAGCTGTGACTTTAGCAAGCAGCCTATTTAGGTATGCTCCAAAATTCTTCCAAATATCCTTTTAACTTTTTTTTAACTGCCACTATTGCATGAGGGTCTCTTGGGGCATAAATTAAGAAAGACCCACCGTGCTTTCCTATAAAATTCAGTGGAATAGCAACCTGAAAATCAAATGCAACTTCCAAATACCTTTATTTCTCAGAACGAGAGAGGGAGGGAGGAAGAGGGGGAAGGAGGGAGGGAGAGAGAGAGCCTGCTGAGTCACCTCAGGAAATCTGTTGCACAGGATGAGCAAATAGCACTGAGGAAAGCACATTATTTTGTGTCTCACTATGGCAAAGATATTTTCCCTTCAGTTTCCCCTCCTTTTTTGATTTTCTTACATCAAAATTATTTAAATAGGGATGTTTTATTCCAGCTAAAGAAGTTGCCAATTCACCTCTCTTACTTAGATTAAAACATTTATGGCAAGCAATTTCTTTCTTCCAACTGAGAATGACCATGGCAATGGCAGGCTTAGATTGAACTATACACGTGCTAGTTTTGCCTTTTGAAGCAATTTATTCAATTCATGCAAAGCAGTTAAAGCACCTGTTCGGTAGTAGTTGGAAGAGCACAAAAATGACAGGAAAATGAGGCATCATTAGTTGCGTTCTGGTTATTCAGCGTGTGTTTGTATGCAGACCCTTTTCTGGTTCACATTCCTTTTCATTTTCTTGGCAAAGAATTACTACTGACATTGGCAGTAATGTGTCATTTTGGTAATGGCTTGGTCATTTTGTGGCAGGGCGATGTGTATGTTTCTGGAAAGACGCTTGTAGTTTAAAGCAGCCCACTGCAAAATGCTAAATAATGTACATCTGACATTGTGCTTTGAGCTACATTGACTGTAACTATTGCACTATGAAATGTTAAAAAGACTTTTTTTTCCCCAATAGCAACCTGAATCAACAGAGATCACTAAAATAGAAATAATATTTAATTTGTTCTTAAATGAACACACTGTGCTGTTTTTGCCTGAGCTCCTAAGGAATTCCTGCATTAAGTTTGTTTTACATCTTGTTATTTTGCTAAGCATCATATGCTGGACATCTAACAATAAAATACAGATAAAATTATTAGGGGTGTTTTCATAGGAAGTTTTTATAATTCAGGTGTCCGCATCTCATTCATGAAATCATAGCTGTTTTCTTAAACTTGTATTGCCAACTATCAGGGTGTTTTGATGGCTTGCAAAAAAGTCAGTTTTCTGTTTATAATTTCCCATTTTTTTCTATCCTGTTGTCAATATCTAAAAAAAAAAATTATCGCAATAAAATTTCGATTAAGAAAAAATAAACTGGAATTATTGCAGTGGATTTTAGACAGTTAGCATTAAGTGATCTCTAACTCTAAATACTAAAAATTATAATTAGGACATAAAATCCTACTTAAAAAATCCCTGTCAAACTCAACAGATTAGCATTAGGCACCAAGTCAGTCAATGCTGAAAACGTATCTGAATAAAAATATACTTGGCTGCAAAAGAAGGGCATCCAAATTGGAGCCTCCCAAACATGGGAAAAGCTTGCTAAATGTGTGCTGGATGTGACTTTCTACAGAGAAGACACACACACTCCTTTTCTGGATCTTAAATGTGGTATTTTAAATACAGTAGAATGAGACCATATTATATAAGATTGTAAAAGATAAGCCATACCAACTTCCAAACCAAAGAAGTTGCTGGAATAAGGTAGCCTTGGTTTTTCTGCATTAGTTCAAGCCAATAATTGATTGCAGTTTTATACCATGTTAAATTTCCCAATGTTTCTGAAAGAGAGATCTCTATAGAGCACATTGGATTAAATTAAATGTAATGAAGGTAAGGCATATATCACCAAGACCAGGTTTGATATCTCCTGGCAATTCATTCCTGAGTAATTTTGGAGCCTTAGGATACAGGTTCAGGGTTGAATGCTGGAGGATACCCTGTCTCTTAACTTGAGTATTTAGAGGTTATATAAGCTCATCTAACATAGGTTAAATCATTGTCCCATGATTTAATTGACTAGGAACACCTCTGTCTTCTCAAAGTTATGCTTCAATTCTGAGAATTCTTTTACTACTCCATTACTTTGACCAACCCTGCAGAAAACTCTCCATGTTGAGTTTGAAAAAAACATGAGGCTTAAAAGCAAGATGGAATTCTGAAGGAAACCATGGGCCAACAGCCACTGGGGCAAATAAATTCTCCTTGTTTTATTGTCTGAATTTGTCCTCTTAAAATAATTGAAACTAATGGATAATAGTGTAGTGGCTTAGTTAGTCTTGAATACAGAGCTCTTGGATTACTTTATTCACTCTTAGTCCAATCTCCCTCACTGTATTAGTTGAAATATGGGAAGGAAAGACGTCCTGTAAGCACCTTGAACTCTTTGAGAAAGAGTGAAATCTAAATGAATATGTGTACCCAGCACTTTTTTGAAAGTGAATACCTAAAATCATGTACATTTGAAAAGATGGGAAGGGAGTGTAAGAAGGTATTCAAAAGTGTACATATTATATTGCTGTGCTTATTATTTGTGGGAATTGACATCATCCTCCCAGTCGACTGCAAATGTTTTGTTTCCATTCCGAATAGTAAGATATTTCTTGGGGGGAAAAGTGTGAAACTGAAGGCTAAACAAATATTAAATAATTGTACACCTTCATTTATTCTAGGACTAAAGGCAATGTCTTTCTACTTTTCAAAACTGCATGACTTCTGTTAGTGACTTCTGTTTTACTGAAGTACCGTATAAAACTGTTTCTGTCCTAGCTATTAATGCCTCAAAATATCCAAATTATCTAAAAATAGATGAAAAGCAAGCCAAATGAAAACCAACCAAAGAAATCATGAAAATTGATGCTATACTGTATAATCAGAAATAGAAATACCAAATTATTGATGTAAATCTTGTATCTGTTTTTTTTTTAATTAATTATTTGTAAAACTCTAACCTCTGGGCTTTTTGTTTTTATATCCAGAGTGATGATTCTAGGTTTCATATTCAGAGTAATTATTTTGGTATGGCACCAGAAATCAAACCAATAAATTTTGATTATTTCTAAGACCTTTTGAAATTGATTGAATCTGTCAGAAAGAGAGTTAGCTATGAAAATAATTTAAAAAAGGTGGACTATTTATGTAGTGAGAAGAGAATTATTCATAAATAGTTATATTATATATTGTGTGCAAAATTGAGCCAAGAATACAGACCATGTCATCTTTAACTCATGATTTGTGTGAGGTGAATGCCCAGTTTCAGAAAAATTTGCTATTAGCACAGTTTTGGTTTGGTGTATAAGCATCTTACTATCTCATTTTAACATATCATATACTGGATACATCTTCCTGATTTTATCTCAACATAGTGCCTAATTATTTTAGACTGTCACGTACTACCACTGTTAAGAATTTGCTTTAAAATGTTTAAGACTCCATCTTGTTTAGTTTTAATATATCAATCTCTATATTCTTTAAAATGTCACATCCATATTTGTGTTCTTCATCGGTGTACCTTTTTCTTTTATTTCAATTTATTCTTCACAATTTTTTCAGTGATCAGCATGTCCCCCTTCTAAATCCATTTAGAACAGTGTTTCTCAACCTTGGCGACTTTAAGGTGTTAGTCCAAACATCTTAAAGTCGCCAAGGTTGAGAAACACTAATTTAGAAGGTAATAAGGAATTATATGTGCAACAGGCCTAGAAAAACTAAGTTAATTTATATTGTAATTCTCTAATCATCAGATAGTAACAATACTAACAAAACAAAGATGCTTATTGTAAGATTTCTAAATAATTTACTGTGGTTAGTCCCTTTGCATTGTTTAAAGAGATCACTATATTATTTTATCATTGATTTTACCAAAAACAATGCAATTACAGTATATAAATGCTGATATGGATTTTATGTACACTTAGGACATGTGTATCTTTTATTCTTCTCCTGTATCGCCTATTAATTATTTGGCAGAATGTCTAGATACCATGCTACTTGCATTAACAATTTTTTGCATCTGAAACATTATTTGAAATTACCATAAGTTGTAAATAGAATACTGTGATGGTCCTTTTCTGTCTGTTGTGTTCCTTGGGAAAGCAAGATTTATTGAGCTTTGTTTTCTTCATAGTTATAGAGTCTCATGCATTCATCAGATAGGCTTTGATATTTTTAAGAAAGGGAGAAAATAATAAAAAATGAAAACGTGTTGATTGAAAGTTAGATCAGTCTCTTCATAACACCTAAATGAAAAAAAAGTCACTGTTTCAGCATTTTTTTCCAGAATTGACTTCCAGAATGGCTCCATTCATTTCAATATTTATGCTCTTGATGGAAACTGGGAATGTAATCGTTTTATGGAAATGCCAGCCTGCAGGCAAATATCTAGTACAGTATAGAGCTGTGATAATGAACCTATAGCATGGGTGCCACAGGTGGCATGCAGAGCCATCTTGCTGGGCACACAGGCTGTCGGCCAACTTACCTCCAGTTAAGCATCCATATGCGATTGCGCATGCATGCATGCACGATTGCAGAGACCCAACTGGTCTTTGGGCCTCCACTGTGCATGCATGTGATTGCAGCAGGAAATCCAGCTGGTCTTTGGGGCTCTTCAGCGCATGCACACGCGGTTGCTCATGTGTGCATGAGTGCCTGTGCACAGTGTGCGTGCATTGCACATTCAAAAGCTGCATGCATGTGCAGATGGTGCGGTTGCACATGCAACACATGTGGAGGAGCCGCACACAAGTGCAGATGGCACGTGCAAAGTGCATACTTTTTGGCACTCGATAAGTAAAAGGTTTGCCACCGCTGGTATAGAGCCATGCACTCTGCTTCCAAGGAAATTTTAGGTGTGTATTTATTTGCTCCATTTTAAAACTTACACTTTTATGGTAATGAAGCTTATATTTCTTATGTTTCTTGGTTTTGCCACACGTGCTAGGTTTCTCCTATGTAAGAATGGAAAGGTTGTTAATGTTTTTCAAGAGAATGTGAAATAGCTTTACTGTCTTCCTCATCCTTTCAGGTACCATCAGAAAAAATCCTCCGAGCTGGAAAAGTATTACGGAATACTATTCTCTCCCGTGCTCCTCACATGATAAGAGACCGGAAGTACCACCTAAAGACCTACAGGTACCATGAGGGAAATATCATATTCATTTTTTTGCTTGAGTATCATCTTGTGATTTTTAATAATAATTTTGGCTTCTTTCAGGTTTCCAAATATTGGAATTATTGGCAATATTATAGATCTCAATCATGTTTTAGCCATTTGAAACCTGTGGCTTACAGCACATTGAATTCTGGGCTGTTTGAAGATTTAATGCTATAAACATCATTCAAGCATTTTGAGACAAAGAATACCATGATTGTCTGAAGTGCCACCTGTGTATATTTTCCTTAAACCATAGACTATATTTAAATTGGGCCTTTCTCTTCAATCTTAGCCTCAAAGTACAATCCTAATTACCAAGGCAGGATGTCCAGCCAGAATTGCTAATGGCTAGAGATAATGGGAACTAATGTCTAACAATATGTGGAAGGACACCAGTTCCCGAGTTGTTATTGGGAGAGTCATTTTAACTTGGTGGGCTTATTTTTGAATAGACATAATGTAGAGTTGCATTGTCAGTATTTTGTGTATATTTCCATATAGATTGCAATATAAAATACATGCATTGTACACATTAAACATGCAACAGGCAATATTTTTACTGTCTGTTGTGTATTTGAGCAACTGTGCATATGTAACATTTTTTATGAATCCTGCTGGTGGCAGCAGTGCCTTGCTAAAAAGTTAATTTTTGGCAGAACAAGAATTAAACACAGATTTATATCCTTTCTACTACTAAGACTAGTGACTTCTAGCTTTCTCAGAGCACTAAAACTGAATAAAATATTATTTGGGTTCCTTTTTCTACTTTGGAGAGTAAATATATTTTAGGAGTTAATTGTCAGAGGTTTCTTTTAAATTAGAATCAAGGTACACAATTTGGATATTGTTTAATCAACCTTTTATTCAACATGTGAACTATCATCAGAATAACAGACTGGAAATGACTGGTCATCAAGCATTGTGTGTTGTATTCTATATACCTGCATTTTTTTTTATAAGCTCATGCAATATATCAGTCACATTCTCTCTCTAAAATGTTTTCCAAATTTAAAAGTAAGTAATTATCACCTTTATTTGCTAATTAATGGCTGTAACATATCTGGACAAATGTCTATCAATGTCATTACAGGCAGTTACAGATAATCCTTGATGTACAACTATTTATTTAGTGACTATTCAGAGTTACAATGGCACTGGAAAAAATGACTGGTGCTCACACTTACAAACATCACAGTGTCCCTGCAGTTGTGTGATCATGATTTGCAACCTTCCCAGGAAGCTTTCAACAGACAAAGGCAATGGGGGAAGTTAGATTTGATTTCACAACCATGGCAAAAATGATCATAAAATCAGGCAAGGTTATGTGATGATTCACTTAACAATTGCATTGTTTAGTTATGGAAATTCCAGTCCCAATGTGGTCAGAAGTCAAGGACTACCTATAGTGAAGCTTGCAGAAAGCATTCGGTCTTATTTTAATTCTTGGGTATGTTTTCATAAATTGAAGTAAAGGCTTCGATTGCCATGTCATTTCAGCAATGTCAACATATTCTTATTTTCTTTGTCTCTCTCACTGAAATAATAGATTACATGTGATGAGGCTATTGTCTGAGAAACAAGATGATTATATTTGCATTGTTAAATAAGCTTGCTTTCCCTATCCATAGCAATGAATTACGATCCTTTTTAAATAGTACGTATCAGGTTTTATTTAAGTAAACAAAACCTCTAGTTACCTGGGACAACAGATGTTTATAAATAGAAAAGTTGTTATTCTTTAGAAGTTATATTAACCATTTTTCTGAAAAAGAACCTAGAATATTAACAAGATATTCTAATATATTTGTATCATATGTCATGGTTATCATTTATGTTTTTAAATAAATCAAAACTTTACTGCCCAACCAAGGCCAGGTGAAGTTTCCCTCACCCTAGTTTTTAATGCATCTCCTTGAACTTCTCAACAACTTTTAGAACCTTAATAAAGTTAAAATAAAAATAAATGCATTTTTTTCTGGGATAAATCCAATCCAAAACTGGTATCCGTGGGATGTGGGTGATAGTAGTCAAAAAGGGTGAGACAGTGGTTGTAGAGACATGATCAAAGCTCCTCCCTTTTTAAATCTGCACTGAAGTTGCATGCACAAAGAGGTGTGCTTCAATTACACTGCCGTGACTTGCCCTTTTTTATCCTCACCCCTAGGTGGTGGTCTATCCACTTTTTAGGGCCCCATTTTGGGACATCATTCAAAAAAATCAGCTGCAGCCTCACCGTGAAGGAATAACTGCTATTGTTTAAAATTATAAAAACTTATTATGTTGATTTCTGGCCTTTCTTAAAAAATCAATGTTCTCAGAAGGCTCCTAATCTAGACAGGGTCTGTTGAGCCCAGGGCAGGAATGGTGAGACAGCTGTGGATCTTAGATTGCTTCTACTCATCAGCACAGGGTCTATTTGGGGTCTTTCTAGTCTTCTTTCTTGTCTGAGGAGGGCTTTTGAAGTCAGGTCATGACATTTTGGATTCCTGCAGCCAGAAATATGCTAAGGCTTCTGTTGGTTTGTTATTCACAGTGCCCACAATTATAACAGCCTGTGATTTCTTTACATGATTCTCATTGTCTGCCAATTTCAAATGTTCTCAGCTAGGATTACCACATATCTAAACAGGCAAAGGAGGACAAGGACAATTGAAAAGGGGAACAAATGGGGGGGAAAGAGGATATACTGATTATCACTTAGCAACAGAATTTCCAATCCAGTTGTTAAGCAAGAAGTAACTGTATGTTTCCGAGTCTGAAACTCATACTGATCACTGATCAATCATTGTTCCATCTTGTATTCTACCAGTAAGGTGCAGAGAATGCCAGCCAATTACTGGTCATCTTTTTGGTTTCAAGCTATCCAGTCATTGAATATACTGTCTAAAATGTTTCTAGTGCTTCTTATGCAAGGAATGAAGCTGATAAGATTGAAACCAACAGTTTTAAGCCCAGTCAGAATCATTAATTCACCTTTGTGCAGGTGCCTCTAGCTCTCAAGGCCATAATCAAATTGACTAAATTTTCATTCATTTGAAAAGATGGGAAGAGAAGGCCTATTTATTTATTTATTTATT
>JAEANM010010251.1:0-12600 GCA_017656035.1 Myanophis thanlyinensis
GTCCATCACTATAGCAAACAAGAAGGGACTCAGAGCTGATCCTTGATGTAGCCCCACCTCCACTTTGAACTCCTCTGCCTGACCTACAGCACATCTCACTACTGTTGTACTCCTCTCATAAATATCCTGGACTACTCTGACATAATTCTTTGCCATTCCTGACATCCTCATGCAGTACCATAGCTCCTCTCGGCACTCTGTCTTATGCTTTCTCTAAATACAGAAAAACGCAATGCAGCTCCTTCTGACCATCTCCATACTTCTCCATTAATATTCTCAGGGCAATAATTGCATCAGTGGTGCTTTTTCTTGGCATGAAGTCATACTGCTGCTCACAGATATCCACTTCCTTTCTTAACCTAGCTTCCAGTACTCTTTCCCATAACTTCATTGTGTGGCTCATCAATTTTATACCTCTGTAGTTGCTACAACTCTGCACATCACTCTTGTTCTTAAAGATCGGCATTAGAACACTTCTCCATTTCTCAGGTATCTTCTCACTGTATAAAATTCCATTGAACAAATTAGATAGGAACTCCACTGCTGTCTTTCCTAGACACTTCCACACCTCCACAGATATTTCATCTGGACCAACAACCTTTCCACTCTTCATTCTCCTCAGAGCCTTCCTCATCTCATCCTTTCTAATCTTTGCTACTTCCTGCTCTACAATATTCCCCTCTTCCCCTCTTCTTTCCCTCTTATTTTCCTCGTTCATCAGTTCCTCAAAATACTCCTTCCATCTTCTCTGCACACTCAAAGTCAGAGACTTTCCATCTCTGTCTTTAATCACCCTTATCTGTTGCATATCCTTCCCACCTCTATCTCTCTGTCTCACTAATCTGTACAAGATTCTCACCTTCCCTCATTTCTAACCTGGCATATAACTCATATATGCTTTCTGTTTGGCCATTGCCACCTCCCTCTTCACTCTATGCTGCAAACTTTTGTAGTCCTGTCTATTAGTGTATTATGCAGGTCAAGTGCAATTATTCTTGCTTACTCTGCAGCTTTTTTATTGATCACTTGAATAGATAGTGTGAGCCACTGATGGAATGGTGGTCCCTGGATCTCAGTTTGGAAACCTACCATTTGAAACGTTATCTGCAGTTTAGTCTCCATTTATCAAGAATACAGAGGAGAGATTCTTAATAAGCAGAAAACTTCTTTCCTTTGACTTTCTGACAATAAACAGTCAGCTCAAAGTTGAAATGAGTCTTTGGTGGCTTCTGAGCTTAGTTGTTTTCTTGCTGATTAGCATTGATAATGTTGCCTAGTTTGGGTAATGAATTGAATACAAGAAAACAACCAAGCTCAGAGAGTACCAAAGACCCGCCAAAGTAGACTCTGTACAGACTTTTAGAATTTTTTTTTTTAAAAGAAGACAGAAATTCCTAAATAGGTTGGATCTTCTTACAGTGTGTCTCAAAATGGAAATATAATTTTCAGGAAGAATTGATAGATATTCTACAGATTTATGAAATAAGTAAATTGGAACAATTTTGAAAAAGGTGTGTGCATAGTTACAGTACATATTTTCTTTCTTTGGCAGGATTCCCGATTCAATGCTGAAGTGGACCAAATAACAGGCTATAAAACACAAAGCATCCTTTGTATGCCAATAAAGAACCATAGAGAAGAGGTAAATTTGAGCATCTTTTATTCCATTGTAATGTTTCTAGCTTTTGATTTTTTAAACTGTTTGTTCTTTTGTTTGCCTTGTTAAAAAAAAGTTTATTTGCATATATTCCACAGAGTAACTTTTGATCTGCTCCATAAAGTATGAAGAATTGGTATACAGCCAGTTTCTCCTTTCAGTGTTGTCATTTTCCAAGTAGCATTAGCCATTTTTGGCAATGTCAGTGGGTCTGTATTTTCTTTCTGTAAATATCCAAGTTTGTTTAATTCATCTTGCCTTTAGTTCAACAGATTTGGCATTCCAGTGTAGTTTTATATAAGTTATTGAGAAAGCAGTAGACTATAAACGTGATACAATTAAAAAGGACTATTTTAGAATCTTTCACAGTCATTAGAAAACAAGTGACATAAACATACAGCCAAAACATAAACATACAGTGACATAAACATTGTCTTCAGTGGGGCTGGGAGGATATCACATACACACAAATGCTCCCATGTGAACTAGAATCTTCTTTCACCAGGTTTCCAGCTCATCTGAAAAAGTTAGGTTTGTGTTGTAAACAAAGAGGCTGTCTTGTCACCTATTTGATCAGCTTTATAGGCAAGTGGAGAGCTGTTCACTGCTTCTCACCTGTTGGATTGAAGACATAAGGTGACATCAGGGCCGGTTTTGATCCATTTGTTAATACAATGGTTTCTGTAAATCATGATGTCAGTATTTTTAATAAAAACTATAAACTAAATACTGTTTCAAAATTGTTAAAACAGCATGAAAAAGTCCTTATTGTAGAATTATTATTTATTAAATTTTACTGGCTGAAACTGACCTAGAATATAATGATTTGATGGCTCTGGCACACACAGCCTTTTTCTCCTTTGTTCCCATAGAGATTGACATGCAAGAGTGAGACTTCCTGGGAAATATTAGAGAAAAATACTCTTAAAATAACAATATAATTACCTGGTGATTTTTTGAGGCATTTTGAAATTTCACCAGGCTAGGCAGTTTTAGTGAGGAGTGTGACTAGTCCATTTACCTGAGCTGATGCAATGTAATGTCACCCAAATTGTTTGGTTTAAACAAAGTGCTTTATCAAAGTGAAATGTGTTGCTTCGTGCATGCATGTTGCATTGCAGCAGTTATTCCCTGAAGTTACAAGGAAATTGACCAGACAATTCAGGATGGAAGTAAATTGAGTTCAATTCATTATCCTAGACTAGAGCAAAATAGGAAATATGCATTTGTGGGCAACTTCCATGATGTTTGCTAGGCTGATTTTATTCATTCACTTAGATTATGCAAATCTGTTAAACATTAGAAATATATTTGTTTTTTGTCCAAAGGTGCTTTTCCAAAAGGCAATTGGACTTTTTTTTTCTTTGAAGACGTTTTATTTCTCATCCAAGAGGCTTCTTCAAAACTGAAGAAGTTTCTTGGATGAAAAGTGAAATGTCTTCAAGAAGAAAAAAGTCCAGGTGCCTTTTGGAAAAGCACTTTTGAGATAGCCATGATCTGAATGAATGAGAATCTCGATAGATATTTGTTTTTTGCTAGAAAACAAAGCTCCAATGACGCTCATCATTTTCATTCTAATCGTGTCTTTTGGACTTTCCCAGGCCATAAGCGATTTCAAGAAAATAAAACATGGGGTTGGTTGCAACCTCGTTTTGTTTGGAAAAGTGCCCATATGCCAAAATTTAAAAAACATCAACAAATCTTGGCTATCATTAAAACTGGCCCCAAATCAACTAAAACAACTGAGTTGACCAGAATTGGGAGTGATGCCCAACTTCAAAACTTTGAAAACAGGAGGTTTTGTTCAGTCTATTCTTTATTCAGACAAGTGACTGAAACAAAACAAGAATGTGTTCAAGGCCTTCAGTCTGCAAGACTATATTTATGATAGTTTAAAGTTTATGATAGCTTAACTTTAAGAGTCTTTGGTGCATGGCAGTTTTTCCTTTCCAGCAATCCCAAAGCAATCAAAGTCTAATATATCTGAACCATACCATGTTGGGGAACCTGATTAATATCAGATATCTAGCCAGTCATCTTGTTAATTGGTGGAAAAACTAATGACACTTTTAGAGTGAAATAATGAATTGTTTAAAATAATTAATCAGTTTGATACAATTCTTGACAGATCATTTGCCTTCCTAAGCATAAGAAGAGTACATTCCCTTTTTTGTATATTTTTAAAAGGAAGCATTTTGGAAAGTTTCATAGGGAAAGCTTTTTCTTTCCCTCTGGCCTTTCAACTCTCTTACCAGAAGGTTTTCATCATTCTAACCATAATAACTGACATATTTCTGGAATGAGGCATGATTCCTGAATCAGCTCCTAAATTACAATATACTTTAGCTATCTTTTCCATTACTTCCACTGTCGTATAAGAAAACTCTCTTTTGTTGACTCCATCACACCAGGAACAACAACAACAAAAATAAACTAGAAAATGTCCAGTGTTATGAAGAGTTAAAGGAAGTTGCTTCTGTTCAAGCTGTCACCAGTGCCATCCAAAGATATTGTGCCTTTCAGCAGTTGCTAATCAACGACAAGCATATTTTCACTATCACACCTAATTCCCTAAGAAGTGATGCCTCAGTGGCTTGGCCATCTGGGTACATGTAGTGCCAACAATTCCATGTGCTGTGCATTTGGTCATAAAAAGTGCTGAAGGAAGGCAACAATCTTGTTGCGTTTGGGAGAACTAGGTGTTTTATAAACAGACAAAACTATGCCTATATAGAGAGAGAAAAACAAGAGGAATAGGAGCAAGAATAAAAATGGAATATCAGATAAATCTGGTTCTATCTGCATCAAACTTATCAAACTTATTATACTAATAATACATAAAATAAACCTAAACATGTGATGTCCAGCATGGTACTTTGTTATACAGTATATTATTGCAGTTCCTAAATGCTATCCTTCAGGGGTTAGTTGGAATTTTGCAGGTACTAATAAAACAGCTGCAAAATGTAAATATGTAATATTAAAGAATCACTTCAAAAAGATTATTTTTGAAATGCTAATTCTGTTATCTGTTGTGGACATTTACTGATTGAATTTTCTTTTACCCAAGCAGGCCTGTCTATTCTTAATATCAGATGAAGAAACCCATCATTATTTTTACCCCCTTTTTTTTGTCCCAGTGCCTGTCTTATGCTTTTGAGGGAGTTTCTTCAAACTGTTATTTTTATAAAGTCATAGTTAACAGTATCTAGACAGCCTGTGCCCATTGGATCATTGCTTCAGAGATAATTTGTTAAATAAACAAAGAAAAGGAATGTCTATGGGTGGGCAAAAAAAGCAGTGAGAACCAGAGTTATTTCTAACTTCCTTCCAGCTTCCCAATTGAGATTCCTTTGGGAAGCTGACAAGGAATATAGAAATCTTCCTCCCTCCCTCAGGAATAATGCACAGGGTCTCTTCCCTTCCCTTCCCTTCCCTAGAAGAAGGTAAAGTGCTGTTACTGGGTGAGAGGGAGCCAGGGATTGTAAGATTGGCCAGTAAACTGTCATAGAACTTTGAAAATGAAGATCATATGACCACAGCAGCATTACAGTCATTGCTAATGCATTGAAGCAGCCACAACTTCCCCAAATTTGATTTCTTAGGAATTGTGGATCCTAGATTTTGGACACATTTTAAGTTAGTCCAGACGAGGTATCTTAGAAATTGTTGTCAAATGATGCACTGTTTCGCTCAAGTTAAAAAGCATGACAATGACAGTTTTAGTGGTATATAGAGATGGGTGTATGGATAATAGCATATTAACAGGTTTGAAATAGATAATAATGTTACAATTTAATGCCTCTTTTTATATTTTGAATAAAGTGGAGATATACTTGTTATTTCTTATTATTATTTAATTATCTTTCCAATAAAAATGAAAAAATTGCATCTACTTTAGTATCAATGGTCTGGACTGCCCTCCATAAAAGATATTCAGACTAACTATGAAACTGGCTGAAAAAATTATTCAGTTCCTTTTGAACCTTGCATGACTTTCACCTGTTAAAGTTGTTTCTCTTGCCAATTATATTTTGTCAAATGTTATCGTGCTAAACATTTTATTGTACATACATACTGTACATACCCACACCCACAGACAGTTTTATTTTGAGACTATTTCATGACCTTATCTGAGGCTGAAGAACAAGGTAAACATACTTTTATAAGTACAGTATATTTGGATCCCAGCTGTTTTTCTTTTGAACATCTACAGAACATGCAGTTTCATTGAAGTTCTGAACCAATATTGGCAGTAGCTTTGAAAACCTTTGGTATGGTGGGCAGTCATCAACAATCAGAGAATGGGATACATGAGCCTTATTCACTGGAACAGATACTTGTTCTTCGCTCAATTTTGTAAGAAGAACATGTTTTAAAACATTATAAAAACAGTAGAGAGATTCAATAGTGAGTAAAGTGGACTGTATAGTATTGCCCATTCTGCTGAATCTGTTTGAAACATGTCTCTTTATTTTGTATAAACGCCATTATGGCTCTTTGTTCAAAACAAACATAAACCATCATGAATATAATACTGATTTTGCATTTAAAGCAGTTATTTTATTTTTAAAGTCTGAACACAGTAAGGTTATTATTATTAATAACATTAATTCATTATTATTAATGCTTATTATTTAGGAAACAGAAACAAAAAGAGATGATGTTAGAATGTGCTTCTTAGAGACCAGACAAAATGAAGCTGATGAATACACATTCTCATATTCTGTAGGATATAAAAGAGAAGGGAAACTGTCTAGAATTCCTTCTAGAGTGACATGATAAAGAAGGAAAATTCCTTGAAAGGAAACAGCTAACCAGTTTGAACAGTGTTTGCAAATTTAATCTCCAACAGGACCATAGCAGCAATATAGCTGTAAAAAAGAGTGCAATTTAACACTGAATGCAAATTTTATTTTAAAAGAGAGAAAGATGCATTTTCATCCAATGGAGGCATTCTTGGGTTGAGAAAAGTTTTCCCGTAAATTGTCTTTATTGAAGTCATCTCAGGAAGTAACAAAATAAAAAACAGACATGCTTAGCTCAGTAATAACATAGGGTAAAAAAAGGACAGATGCTCCCTCTGGAATTAGAAGTAGTTTTTTTCACAGAATGAAATCTGAGATCTGTATGTAAAAGAATGCACCAAGAAATATCCAAATAAAATAAAATGTTGAATGCATGTAGCAATGCTAAAATGTCTCTGGTCTACGGAGGAAGGCTTTTGGGGAATAGAGAAAAATAGTATGCTTTTTAGTTGTTTTTTTGGGGTGGATGTGGGTGTAAAAAGGCAGTTTCCTTAATTTAAGCAAAAAATAAGTGGCATTACTCCGAGTTTAATGATACACAATGAAAAGCTTTCTTTTTGAAGCAAATGAAACTTCTGAAAAAGAGCAGTGATAAATAGTTCACTTAAGAGAAAAAGAAAGGAAACAGTTATCATAGCTTGGTGGACATGACCATCAGGGAACTAAAAAAGAACTTTTCAAAGCAGACCAGATGAAGACATTTCTGGACTGCCTAACCACATTTAATATTAAATAAGAACAAAATTAAGCTATTTTCAGAAAAACAGCTTGTACTCTATTAACAGGGCCTGCTGATTAAAAATATGAAATATAAACAGAAATGATGACAATTATGAGTGTGAGGATGAAAGGGAAAGAACACTATTTAGGAGCCGCGGTGGCGGCAGGATACTTCTGCCGACTGCCGGCTGACTGCAATTTGGCAGATCGAATCTCACCTCAAGGCTCAAGGTTGACCCAGCCTTCCATCCTTCTAAGGTGGGTAAAATGAGCACCCAGATTGTTGGGGGCAATATGCTGACTCTGTAAACCACTTAGAAAGGGCTGTAAAAACACTGTGAAGAGGTATATAAGTCTAAGTGCTATTGTTATTTAATCCTACCCTAATACAAATCTAGACTTTGTCTCCTAACTCCTTATATTGCTGTTGAGAGCAATGAGGGAGAAATCCCATATAATAACAACATTTAAATAAACTTAAATAATTACATGAGTCATGTAGTGACACTGCCCTGGTAGCAAAAAGTAGCTTATATTAAACTGTAGAAGAAAAAAAATAAAATGGGTGGAATAAAAAAGATTGCAAAAATGCAAAATTATGTTATCCACTATTCTGCTTTAGAATCATTTTTGAAAACGCTTAGGATGTAATAGATTAAATATATAACAAAGAGTCACTCAAAAAATAGTAACAGTTCTAGGCCTGGTCAATGACAGTAATAGGCATCTTAAACAATTTTGACCATGGGTGGGCAAACAGTATAATAAAAGGTTGCAATTTGACTGCTGTAACTACAGGAATTGTCCATGCTAAACTGTTTGTTCCATTAAGTCATGCTTCAGATCAAATAAAATCTTTATTACAGTCATAGACTAGCATAATTTTAATCATGCTTCTCCACTGTAAGCATTTTCTCTTTATTCTGTTCTGTGACTTATGTGTCAGCCTCATTAGGTAGTTTAGATCAAGAAAACAACTCCACAAGAACGTTAAATCAGACATCAAATAAAGATAACAAATAAAAAACACATTTACTGAGATTGGCTATTATAACAGATTCTTGCAAATCTGATTGTAAATATGATCTATCTCATAAAATCCTGATTTTCTGAAAAAAAATTCCAAACAATCAAATGAAGTTGTAATGAGCTTTTTATGTTTGAATCTGAAGAGAAGCCTTTCTTAAAGTACTACTAAGCATATTTAAAGCTTGCTATGAATTTGGATACCTGGGATTATATCTTGACAAATACCATGTTTCCCCCAAAATAAGACGGGGTCTTATTTTCTTTTGACCCCTGAAATAAGCACTTGGCCTTATTTTCGAGGAAGTCTTTTTTTTTTTTTTGAAGTGCAGGAGTTAAGGGTCTGAGCAGCCATGAGGTGACCAGGGAAGGGAAGGACTGCCTCCTGTGCTGGCCACGCCGATCCCCTTCACCAGGTCTTATTTTTGGGGTAGGGTGTATAGGCTTACCCCAAAAAATCAGGCTAGGGTTTACTTTTTGAATAGGTCGTATTTTTGGGGAAACATGATAACTTTGGTTATTTTCACAACAATATAACTCAGATAATAAATCCTTTAAAGTAGAATAATGCTAGCAATAATCATGCGAGAATGTACTCAAGATCATCTTCATTTTGCCACAAGCCGTCCTATAACAAATCCAAGTACCTGCTCTTGAATTCAAACAATAAATGAGATGGCATAGGTTTTACACCCTAATAGTAATCCTTTCCTCTTCCTACAGCTGAATGGATTTTTAGTCTAAATTAACACACTTTTTTTTTTACTGTTTCCTCACAGCTTTTTAACCCCAAGTTTCCCTTTCATGATAGGAACTCTTTATGTAGAGCAGGGGTCTCCAAACTTGGCAATTTTGTGACTTGTGGACTTCAACTCCCAGAATCCCTCCGCCACCTTTGCTCTGGGAGTTGAAGTCCACAAGTCACAAAATTGCCAAGTTTGGAGACCCCTGATGTAGAGGGAGAGTGTTCTTTTTTTGGATTCTTTAGAGAGCCAGTAATACAATTGAAAGGCTTCAAGTTTCTGTGGTTTAGTGCTAATAAAAGTAAAGAATGCAGTCTTAGGAGCTACATGTTAGCTGTGCACTGGTAGACTTTTACCAAACACACTGGAGAAGTTAGAAAGTTGCCTCAACTGTAGGTACTTGCATTGTTCAATTCAATTAAATCTCTCTCTTCATTTTTCTAATTCTTGGCAAGGCAATCTGTTGGGAGTGGGAAAGCAATGAAACATATATTGTGATACCACAGTGCAAGTCTATAAAGTTATGTACTTGTGTCTGACATTACGATGCAAATACAAAAAAAATGGAGTTAGTGTTGTGATGTCACACTGCATTTTGCCCATCTCATCATTTTCATATTGCTTTCTACATTTCTACTGACAGCTACAGATTCAAGATATTCTTGGCGAAGTTGCTGAAAGAGCAACTCCTTTTAACATTAATGTAATCATTACACTTAGCAAGAATAAGTTTCTGGACTAATCTTTGCTGTATGTAAACTGCCCAGGTGTCACCCCAAAATGTGGGGGGAAAGTATGTAACTAGATCTTTTGGAAAAAGCTATTTAAAGGTTATTTTATTAGTAACAGCTGTGGGTGCAACATATGTAAGATCGGTTTGCTTGATATAGATTTGCATTGGAGAAAATGGAAGAAATTGCAATGTATGAAGCATCTAGCAAGCTGTAATATAAATGTATAATGACAGGAGTTTGATGGAAAGCTGAAGGATGATTTCTTTTGTGAAATGCAGGATTATCTATTCTGTGTGGTGCCTATTTTATGGAGATAAAAAGAATTTGACACATAGTGATCTGAATTGTGTATTTTTTGAGCTATGACATTAAATAAACTTTATTTCTATTGAAATGCTTTAGGGAAACCCTGTTAGGGAGTTTGGTAGCAACTCTGCAATGTGCAAATAATTTTTTCATACACATTTTTTTAGTGGAAACATTGCCTAGTTGTTGTTTTTGTTTGGGTTGAATATATTCTTTAAGCAGCATGACTTTTTGAAAAGCCCAGAGCGAGTTTATCATTAAACCACGAAAGACTAGAGTTGGTTTGTATGCAAAAGATATGAGAATAAGACTTTTATTTAAAATGATTTCAGTGCTAATTCCACAGAACAATGAACACATTTATGCTACCAGTACCTTAGAAGATTGGTGTGAGCTATAAATCATTTAACCACCAAGATATTGGAAATGTTTTTCCACTTTTACAACTTGGCTATTAGAGCTTGGGTGCTTAATGGATGAACCCACTTTTCCATATGTATGCCTAGCAAAAGATCTACTGAGGTCTATGTTAATCATAGAATGCCTTGTTTCCTGTTTTATATCCCTTCCAAACTTCAGTGGACATAAATAATTCTATTTCAGATGAACTCTGGGCAAGAACTTGCTGCTAAAGTGCTAAGTCACTAGACTGAATTATAACTTTATTTATTGTATATTTTTGTGGCTTCCTAGAAGCTCAATTCATGAGCAATAATAAACAATCCCCACCACCAGTTGTGGCTAAACATCTCTGTTATTAAAATTGGGGTTCTGGCCATTAAGACTCTATATCAGGAACATGGAAAATTGCTCATATCTTCAAATTTTTACATATGTATTTTTAAATTTATATTTTTAAATTGTATCCTTAGCCAACGATGGCGATATATACCAAAGATATAAATTAAAATTTACCATAAAAACAAGGTAGTCGTGAGAAAAATAAAAACTTTTCTCATAAAATTTGGCAACACTTTTAAGGTAGATGGAAACAAAATATACCATTAAAACCCCAATAGTAAAAAATAGTCTTAATTGCCCATCTAAAACTCAGCATGATAGGTATCAATTTACTTCCCTTGGGAGGGATTTCCTCAAAATAGGCATGTATGGAGATGGGGTGGCAGCAATGAAGGGCAAGAGACAATATACATTGTGATGGATGCTGTATCTATTTCATATCTATGTATATGATGTCATGATACATAGTTCATTTTAATCAGGAACAGATGCCTGTGTTTCTCAGAAGTGTGCTATTACAGAAAAATACTTTTTCCAAAATATCTAGTGATCCAACTTTAGAAGTTGACAATCTTTTAAATAACCCTACTACAATTACAGTATTACACAATGACCTAAATATCTCCTAAATTTTAAAATACCTTTACTCTTTTGAGTATGCCAAACCTCAAGAGATTTGACCAGTTTTTAAGCTATCATCAAAATCTTGTTAAATATAGTGATCTTGTTTAATCATTTAAAATTTTATAACCTATCTAATTTTATTTTAGAAGGTTACATGTTTTATTTATTTATTTTAGGGTATATCAAATGCTTCAGATCTGTCAAGGTATGGTATTGTATTTGAGACAGAAGAATGCATGTCAGAATGACTAATTATTATCATAAATTACCACTAAGTATATAGATTGACTTTTTTCAACATATATATTAATTCTTCCATTTTAATAATCAAGTGTTTAATTGTTAGATTCATATATGGGTTTAATTAGAGTGTAATCAAGGCCCATTTTATACACTTGTCCTATACTTGTTGGTTCTTGCATCTTTTGTTAGTCATATCTTTTAGTCCTTCACTTACATGATGATGGCTCATCCAATGATGAAGTTTTTCACTGATCTGGATCTTACTTTGTAGTTAAAAAATAATTTGCCTGCTTCTTTCAAACATTCCCAGATATCTCTTCAAACAAATCCATATTTGGTACCATAGCAAATACTGCAAGCATGGCAAATATATTCTTTTGCGTTCCAGTTGAGTTGTAAAAGAGTAAATTTTCCATGCCTGCTGTGAATTATGGGAATTAAATACATCTAAGAGGTACCTGCTTGGGAAAAGCTGCACTATATCAGCAGTCACACATTGCTGGATATTGCAGAAGAAATTTTTTCTAGATTAGTGTTTCTCAACCTTGGCAGCTTTAAGAAGTCTGGACTTCAACTCCCAGAATGCTGACTGGTAAATTCTGGGACCTGAAATTCAGACATCTTAAACTTGCTAAGATTGACAAACACTATCTAGATACTATTTGGCTGCTCTGATTTTCAGAAGAGAGGACAAATGCATCTAGGTTTTGGGATACATTTAGGCGGAAGATAATAATAGACTATTACGCCTGAAGGATATGCTTGTTTTAGTTCTATAAATCTGTTTAGTTTCTATAAATCTCTTTCTATAAAACCTAGCGTGCTAAAAGCATTACATATGAGTAAATATTTCTTTAAATCAACAGAATCTTGATATTAAATTAAGTTAAATTAAATAATCGGTTGACAAATAAATTTGCTTTCAAAGTTAGCTCCCAACTTCTCAATATTGTATAGATTTTATTATTTTTAGGAATAGTTCTTTGTATATGTGTGTA
>JAEANM010010252.1:0-15895 GCA_017656035.1 Myanophis thanlyinensis
GATAGATAGATAGAGTTTGTTCATTTATTCTATTGCTCACACTTTTGAAGGAATCCAAAAACAGTGTAGAAAAAGAATAATAAATAAGAATAAAAATAATAACAAATAAACAGCTTCCCTAAGGGGAATAATAAAAACCAAACAATGTTTATGGAGATTCTCAGTCATCCAGGTCATGGTTGTCCCAAAGGTACTTTTTCAAAAGCAATTGGATTTTGTTTCAAATTCTCAGATGAGAAGCAAACCACTTTCAAGGAAAAACAAAGTCCAGTTGCTTTTTGAAAAAGTACCTTTGGAACAAACAAATTGATCTTAAAAGGCTGGCTCTTGAACAAATCCCTATCATCAGCAATCATTTAAAGCAGAATTGGGAGCAAAGGGGACTCTATCAAGAAAGAATTCTATAATGAGGAAGTATTAGCATCAATAATATTTTTTAAGATTTTAAATACTAATAATAATTGTTATTTGTGTGTTATTGTTTTTAACCTTGTATGCTCCCAGACTCATTCATTTTGTGAGAACAGCAGCTACATAAGTTCTAGAAGATAAATAAATAATAAACAGATAAAACTCCACTTTGCTGGGTACCAACCCTGCTGATGGAGCCATAAGATTTAGGGCTTTATCAATACTTTAAATTGGGTGCAGTAAATCATAATGCACGTTAAGAATCATGGTTTTGATTGTGTCAGTTAGCTACATGTTTAATAGATCTTAAAGCTGTGTCCTACCCTAGCCAGATATGATGTGTTGCTGTGGGAAAATTGTGAAAATAATTAAGCCATGAAGTAGCAAATCTCTTCTTTCTTGGTTCAGGTAGGCTGTCAAACTTGGGCCAGATGCGTCACATGCTAGTCCCACCCCCACTGGTTTAGCAAAGGGAAAAAAGTCCCAATATGTCATGTGATGACGCTGTGACGATGCGAGTTTGACACCCCTGAGGTAGTCATGATAACCATATCAGCCATGGTAAGAACAGTAAGAGAAGTAGGGGAAGCTTAATGCCAGCCAGAAGATCACCAGTTTTTATAGGATGTTAGAGATATTTGCTTATATGGAGAGCTAACAGAAAACTGTGTCTGACTATAATTTGCCATATTGTCTGGTAGACTACCTATTGGTAAGTATACAAACTGTAGTTAGCCCTAATTCTGAATTAACGTTGTGACAGTGAAAGTGTTACATGTCAAACAAGCAGATGACTTTTTAAAATAATCCTCCTTCCAGTTTTTTTAACCACTGCATTTTAAATATAAAACTTTGTGTAGCAGAAAATAGCCTTAACAAACTATTTTTATCTGACAGTGGCCAGATTACCCTTCTGAAGAACAGTACAAGGTGATATTGTGTCTCCTCTTAGCCATAGGGTTTAGCTTCCAGCTTTACTCTTCATTTTTTTTCCTTTCAATTCTGTCTCTCTGTAGACTTGGCATGATTCCCACAGCCTTTACCAGTACACAAGCCACTGTATTCCAATAGAACCTTCAGTGTGCTTTAATTTGCCACCTTTTGCATAGCTCCTCTAATTTCCTTTGTGTAAAGTATCCAAAGCATTATGTTACTTCTAATAATTTGCAAAGTACAGGTAATTAAGTTTAAATAAGGAAAATCTGAAATAGGAATCTGCCTAGCTTGTTTTAAATTTATTTCATTAATGAACAACTACATCCTGATAAAAATAAGCATACAAGCACTTTCTCTTTAAAAATCTTTCGTATGTACATATGCTGTCTCATATTCGCTCATGCATACATGTACATGCATGTGGGGGAGGGGTTGCAGTAAACAACGTAATTAGCATTAGACTGCCACAATGCAAGTTCCACCCTTTTTTATATGTGTTTGTATGTTTTCAAATGGAAGAGGCAAAGATTAATTATAACTCAATGCAGTTTCTTTTGATGAAAACCTCAAATCTTGCAATTGTCCCTACATATGTATACCAATATGGGATGTCCTTTGCTCCCAGGCTTTCTTAATGGGTAGTCCTATTTACTGTAGTGTCATGCTATCCTAGCCCCTGAGCCAGTCTGAGTAGCTTTGAGCTGCATATTTCAGATTCAGTCAGTTACATATCATGTATACTATCTATAGACAGAATCTATTTTTCTGAACAGATTATGATCTTCTTCCTGTCCCTCTTACACTGAAGTGTGTGTAATATTCAGAGGAGATGATGGACCATTTAATCCATAATAATCACGGAGCCCATTTACTTCCCAATTTGAAGTAAATGGAAGACTCTATCACTGCAAGAATTAAACTGAGGTATCTGTTCCTTAAAACTATCCAATAGAGTCATTTTTAGGCAGATTCTTCTCTTTACAACATTGTTCCTTGGTCTGACTCTCTTGATATAAATCTCTTTGCTGAAGGAACACTTAAGTTTTGAGCTGCCTACTATGTTAAGCATGAAGTTGACATCAAAACAGACACCCTCTTTCCAAAAACCGCAATCAGATAGTGAAATGAATGGATAAATATGGAGCACTGTATTAACAGTTTTGGATCAATCATTATTAGAGGAGGTTGATCAGCAAAATTCTGTGTTGGCTATGTGTCTGCTGCAGTATGAATTCAAACATTGGTTTCTTATGCCCTCTGTAGACAGACTAGATAGAATTCTACATCAAAAGAATAAAGCAGGCTTTCTTAATCAGATAATTTTTTTATAATTACCCTGCATGTCTTTTCATACAGAGAGAGCGTTCTAGTTAAAACATTTTTTTTTGTTTGAAGAAACAAAATACCCTGGAAATGGTACATCTCAATTACAGTGGCTTATCAAATCAGTTGATTGTACACATCATGGTACTGTCCTAATAAAATCACATAATTTGGCTGTATTTATTCATGTATTGACTAGTGGTTTCAAGTATGACAAATATTTAAAATTATAAATGCTGTTGAGACTACTAGTAAAGGCTGTTAATATAAAAACATTTTCTGGGTGAAGGGAACTTGGAGCACACCGGAAAAATAGCATGTAAAGTGTTAGAGTTGGTGGCGGGGACTATTAATTTTAGTCTATGTTTGCCTTATACCAAACATGGCAGTGCTTTAGTAAACTTGCTATTTTTCTGCATAACCTGACAGCAAACCTAAGATTGCTTTTTTGGTAGTAATTAGAATAGACTTTGCAGTAATGACTGACTTGGAATATGAAAAGAGATGTGTGTATTAATCCTTATGCTTGAATAAATGCTTTAATTTTTTGGCTTTGCTGTCTTTCATGCTTCACTTCTTTCTTTCTTTTTTCTTTTGGTAAGTACTTTTTTTCTGAAATGTTTACTTGGTGAAACACTTTTTCAGTGATATATGGTTAATGTTTTCAGCATCCACAGTAAGGTTTTATTTTGGAAAAATAATTTCTACTTTATGGTCTACAGGAGGGATAGGTAACTTTAGAGCTCCCTCCAACTATCCTTCTGAATTTCAATTTTTGCCAATTTGAGGCAGGAAGCACATCAAAATTGTAATGTAAGCCTCAAAAGAACATATTTTATTTTTAAAAAGATATATCCACCCCTCCCAAAAAAACCTAATGGGAAAATAAACTTCCAAGTGTAGGAATAATGTGGCCCTGATCACTTTGCATCATTATCCTTTCACCAAAAATGGACCTATATTCCCTAAGAAGTAATTAAGCATGATCTTTGATCACCAATATGTTGTCCATAGTAGTTTACTATATTACAGTCTAAATTATAGTAAATAAATTAATCTAATTTAGTAATGTCTCCAGTATTTATATAATCCATTCATAAGGATAAGGTGTGCCTGACTACAGGTAGTCCTTGATTACAGTATGGTTATAAAATGCAATGTCACGTGACTGCATTGCCTAGCAACAACAATTCCCATTGCTTGTTGATTTGGGTCTCTTAAGCAAGGATACCCAATCAATGTCCTGACTGCTTCCAACAAACAAAGTGAAGGGGAAGCCCTGGGCAAGCTTGCAAAAAGGCTGGTTGATTGGTGGCTAGGTGGCTGCTGCAACATGGCATGAGTGTGTCCAAGCTGGGGGTGACTGCTGCCTGTATGGGAGGAGGTTCAGTTGCCCACTCCAGCACTGTGCAAATATGCCTAGGGTAGGGTGGCTGCTGCTGGTGTGGGAGGATACACACATCGCCACTGCAGTGCCACAAAAGCATGCACACTACAGAATGTGGGTGAAAGAGTGCTGTGGACTCTAATCTCGCACTCTATAGCTGGGCTCCTTAGGTGAAAAAGCAGAAGGGAGTAGGAATGACATACAGGAGTGTCTTGCAACCTTCCCTGATGGTTTCCCTACATACTTTGCTAGTGGGAAGCCGGCAGGGAAGGTCGCAAATGGCAATGCTTGCAACTGTCATACATGCAAGGTTGCTAAGCACCTAGATCGTGGTCAAGTGATGGCTCGAACTTTGAGAACTGGTTATAACTGCCACTTGTTCAGTGCCATTGTAAGTTAAAACAGTTGCTAAACAACTGGTCATAAACTGAGGACTACCTGTACTATCAGTGCAATGCTTTAAATCTGGAAGTTACGCTAAGAGAGAAAGGGTGATGCAATACTGAAATTGGGCATTTTCTTGGTTTTAAGACACTAACATTTTAAGGTATTAATACAGTCAGATTGAGCACCTTCATAAGCAGTCTTTTTTGGTGTTATAAAATAACCACCTAGTAATTTTGTCAGTAACTTTTCTGTGGTTGCGATATGCTTTTATGTTCCAGTATCCTATTATATGCATGGCTTTTTGTTTTGAATATATAGAAATGTAAAGCATGCCTGCTTAGACAGTCTTTTGTCTTAAATGTTTCTGCCAAACTTATTTCTCTTTTCAAAGTGTTCAGACTAATTTGGTATCTTAACCCACTTGTAAAAAGTTTTACTTATATACTATCACGGTCGATACAAATTGATTTCTTGCACCTTATAGAAGTGGCACGCCATCTCCAAAGCGGTCATCGGTTAGCTCACGCTCACCTTTGATAAGGGGTAGCAGAGATCGATTTACTGGAGAATCGTATACAGTCTTGGGTAAGGTTTTTTTTATAAAACTTTTAAATTATAAATATTATAGAATTATGCAGTCCTTTATTTCTTTAATGCTTTCTTATGCTAGTCAGGAACCAAAAAAGTTCCAAGAGCTACTTATAAACTTTGCAAATTAATTATTAGTACCTGAGAAGCATTTCAAGAAAAGGGATTGAAAGAAAGGGAAAAACCAACAAACAAGTTAGTTCACTACTTAGATGAATAATTTGTTAAATGTTATCAAGTCAGGCTGAACACCTGTTGATTTGATGGACAGATGTTTATTATTTGTTATTATGTTACATTTTAGTTAATGTAGTTAATTGTAGCTCTTCCAAGGGCATTACAATTTTTTAAAATCTCATTTCTCCATATTTTCTTTCTTTGTGTCCTTCTTTCAAAATTGCCAGGAACAATAATTTTTCTCTACTTCATCTTTTGTTCACATCACACCCCCAAAGTTTGGGACTGCTTGTTGGTCAAGCATGCCATCATTTTATACTTAATTTAGGCCTGGGAAATTGTTTCTTCTTGCAGTCAATGATGCTCTTAGTAACTGTGTCAAAATTGCTAATTTGAAAGCATTTCTTTCTCATTCTTGCTCTACTTTTTGTTTGATAGATTTTCACTTGCACTACATCTGTTCTGTTTTGTGATGATCTTTTCTGCATTTCTTCTCTTTGGTTCTTTTCATGAGTTCAAGGTTCTGAGGAACAAGAATCTATAGAAGCCCTTCCAGTGACCATTAAGGGGGAGTCTAATTGGGAGTTTTATAAAATTAGTAAGATACTAACAATATGTACAAGCTCTAGTTTATGCCTGTATACTTTCTGTCTGATATTTAACATATGTGCTCTTAATCTCTGAGGAATCTCAACTTGACATAAAGTGTTAATTGATGATACTGTGTTTCCTTCTAGGAGATACTACAATTGAAAACGGGCAGCATTATTGGGAAGTGAAAGCCCAGAAGGACTGCAAGACATACAGTGTAGGAGTAGCATATAAAAATTTGGGAAAATTTGATCAGCTGGGAAAGACCAGTACAAGCTGGTGTGTTCATATCAATAACTGGCTCCAGACTACGTTTGCAGCCAAACACAATAATAAAGCAAAAACACTAGATGTCGGGGTTCCAGACAGGATAGGAGTCTATTGTGACTTTGATGGAGGTAATTTTAAGACTTCAAAACTATTGCTGAAAAAAACTGAAATATAATGGACAATTTTCCAATCCTGTATCAATTATAGTGGACAGTAGACTAAAAAAAACCTGATCTGAATTTATCTTGAAGCTATTTTCTATAAAACAAAACAAAATACTTTTTAGTATAATTTCTATGTGTTAACAGGGTAAGAACAAGAACAGTAATTGAAATCGGTATTATATCAAACTTATACAAACTTCATGAGTTTCCAATTTTCATTCATAATCCCAAGATAGAAAGGACTTATATTATCTGAAGGAATAGGTCTGGGTATTGTCAGTGGTGGTATATTTCCCCCCAATTCCCAAGGAGATACATTTGAATATGATTTTTTAAAATTCTTCCAGGCATTTTAATCATTTGGTCTGTTGAGTTTAGCTTATTTGCTGCTTAGTACATTTTTAATTACTGGCACTGTTGCTTTTATCATTTTAATATTTTGAATTTTAATTACTGTGTTTTACTGTGCATTTTATTTGTTCAGAGTGTGTTTTGTGGTAAGCTACTCTGGATAAATCTGGTTTTGAAATGCAGCATATATAACAAACAAATAAGTTTGTTGCTGATATTTGTTTGCTGAGTATTTATTTAGGTTAAAGTGCTGCTGCAATGTGTTGATACTGGAAAATCCTATACCATATAGAATTTTATGTCAATTAGTAATGTAGAATCTTGCAGCTTTTCTAAACAATTGTTCTTAACCATTTGTCAGGCATGATTCAAAATAGCTGCAGTGGCCCTAGATCTTTTCATTATGAAACAGTGTCAGAAATAGAAAATAGCTCCTTCAATTTAAAACAGAAGAGCAGGAGAGCAGGGAAATGAGATTTTTCAAGAGAAAAATAGTATTGTGTGCATTATGAAATTAATTTTTAATTTCATTATCTTAAATACATTAATCAAACAAAACTTTATTATGGTTATAAACCAGAATGAAATACAAAAAAGGTTCATTACTTATTAGATGTGAAATAGAATCTCTCTGTTCATAAGTGCAACATCTTTCATTTTCTGGGTATAAATGGTGGTATACTTTATGGAGACCTATATAAGCTTATAGAGATCTCCATAAAGTAACCAGTGCTGAAAGCAGTGTTGGGCTAGACCAGTGACGGTGAACCTTTTAGAAACCAAGTGCCCAAACTGCAAGTCTTTCAGCATGTGCACACATGCGCATGCATGGGGCAAAGAGCCTAAGACCAGTTGGCTAGAAGGAGGTGGGACATCATA
This sequence comes from Myanophis thanlyinensis, assembly GCA_017656035.1. Lineage (NCBI taxonomy): Eukaryota > Metazoa > Chordata > Lepidosauria > Squamata > Homalopsidae > Myanophis > Myanophis thanlyinensis. The sequence continues at coordinate 7,465 of JAEANM010010252.1, forward strand.
ACACCAGCAGCTCTGAAAGAATTGAGATCTTTTTCTTTTGCAAGCTTCTGTTTTGTCATTTGCAGGGAAACTTCTGTTTCCCTGCAAACAACAACAAGAAATGCAACAGAGAAATGTGGTGGAGATAAGCTGGGGCAACAGCGTGCATGCCCACAGAGAGGGCTGTGAGTTCCTCCTCTGGCACGTGTGCCATAAGTTCACCACCACTGGGCTAGACTGATTATTTGAACAGGCAAAACAATTCAGATATGCTATCATGTGCTTTAAATATGTATACGTATTACTTTTTTGGCCATTGGGAACGCTGTGCGTAGATGTATACCTGTGTTCTCATTCCATAAATTTTGCTTCCTAATTCATATGGTAGCGGGCATAGAAAACAAGTATTGAATAACTTGCTATCTCATAGTCCATCTATTAAATACTAAGTCAAGAACTACTTAGTTACCCACTGTTGCTATAAGATATGCTTTTTAGTCCTGTATGCTAACGCTGGCAGCAAGATTTCTTAATATTCTTTGTGGGTGATGGCTAATGGAATATTAGGAGGTAATGATATTCGCTTCAAAGATTTTGAGCATTTCCTGATTGAAGAGACTTTTGAGGTTTATTTTTGAATGGAAGTACTAATCTGCTTTTCTCTCTTTAGGTCAGCTCTCTTTCTATAATGCAAGCTCAAAGCAGTTGTTATATACTTTCAAAACAAAATTTACTCAACCTCTATTACCAGGCTTTATGGTTAGTATTTGTTATCTAATCCAAATGCTATTGCAATGTTTCAGTTTTACCATTTCAATTAGTCTTGTAAATCAAAATTTAAAAGGTTATGAGGAAAGCTGTAATATATTTTGGACTACTTACAGGTTTTGATGGGTAATGAAAGCCTACAATCATCTATACAACTTAGATCTGTTCATTATGTCTTTTTTAAGTGACAGTCTGACTGGTTTATCTTCAACTATGTTCTTCAAGGATTCAGAGAAACATGTAATAAATTAAAGAAGTTAAAACTGCTAATTTAGACTTTAAAAAACCCACTTCTTTAACAGATATTCTTATAGTATAAAATTCAGGTGCATAATTTTTGTAGATAGCAGAACAAATGTTCTGAGTATGTACATTCTTGTTTTTCTTTCCATAAAGAACCTGAATAGCTTCTACATTAAAGAAAACTTACTTGCTCATTTATCAAATGTATATGTTAGTCAACTCCCAATGTTTACTAATTCTATTGAAGTGAGGCTATATCTTCTCTATTTAAAAAACAAAATACTTAATTAATGCCAAATAACCCAGCTTTGTACATACCAGATTTGTTGAACTACAACTCCAAGAACTTTTGGTAGGGATATCCTAACCTACAGTGCTAAGAAAGGATAAGGAATCAATGTTTCTAAAAGCAATAAGTAATAAAACATATTAGAAGAAAGGTAATTCTGGGTTTTTTATTAATTAATATTACATTTTTCAGTTTTGTTTCTGTTCTAGCTGCTGTTTAGGACTATTTTCCTATGGCAATTCAGAGTTTATTAACGCCTATAAAATAGTAGAAATAAAGGGAATTTATATGTGAAATATAGGTAAAGGGAAAGCAAGAATTATATATAATTAATAGAATTAATTAAACTATTAGTAATTAAATCCCAAACCCTGCAGGAAAGGCATTGAAATCTTTAAATTTCATAGACTATTTTTTTTCTATCAAATTCTACTTCGGATGTTAGTGTCAGGGCCTAAGCGGATTTGTATAGATGCAATTGGCCCTTTGTATGGTTTGCATCAATATTTTAATATTAACCATCAATATTTCAAATTGATCCTGGAAATAAATGGATAAAAAAATGAACATAAGACAAAAATAGTTTCAAATTGTCCTCCACAATCAACTGTGCACCTGAATTTTCAGAATCATTTTTAATAGTATCTCACAGTGTTTTGAAATGAAACAAATTAATCTACATTGTACTTGCACTTTATTTAGTGGATTTAGGACAAGTGAAGAAAATATGTTATGTAATCTCAGGATTTCTACTGAAGGCAGAAGTCTCACAGCTAATTTTTCTTGAAACATAATTGAATCTTAAGTTTAGCCTTTGCTTACTTTATCCAAGTTTTTTCCCCCAGGTAATGAAAAAGCTTTCTTTTTCCTACTTTAATGCAAGTGTATTTCTGTTTTCACATTCTGCAAACAGATGGAAAGAATAACAAGGTTTCTGTCTGGTAGTAATAGAATCCAGATTTGTACAGGAAGAAGACCACTTTTGAAAAGGGGAAGAAGTTCTCACTTGTCTTCTCCATTACAAATTTTAATTATATAGTTTTAATAATTTAAAACTGAAATTTAAAAATGTCAAACTTTCCACCAGAATTTGGGATTTAATTACTACCACTTGAATTAATTCTATTAATTATATACAACATTCTCCACCCTGGACAGTAAAATTTGAGAAATTCTGAAGATATTAAGAGATAGTTGGTGGACTTCAATGAGAGAGAAACTGGCAAAAATTGGGCAAAGATGGACACGTTGAGGTTGTTTATTCTGCTTCATGCAGACAAATCTAATTCTGGTGTTAAGTTGCGTCTTGCCATTTTCTGTTTCCATTCTTTCAAAAACTTCATTAGAACATTTTTTTATGATACAAGTTGTCTATCAAATCAAGAAGCATCTATTTTGTGTAAAAGATATACTCAGTTTTAAAATATTACTGTTTTTTTTTCTTGATATGTCTTACATACCAATCATTAACAATTCTTAATAAAAAGATAATGTGAGATGAAGTGTGGTTAATCATGATAGGAACAAGCTTATATTGAATTATAATTGTAAGGTGAGGACTGAAAGTTTTTGTGTATTATTCTTTAGTATGGTGTCATGATTTATTGAAACAATCCATCTTCAAAGTGTAGTTTGAAATAGGCTGGTTTGGCATACCAGAATTAATATTGTAAGTACATCTTAGGGTTAGAGCATAGTATAGAGTTTGGTTAATAATTAAAAAAAGAAAGAAAATGCTTGATTTTGAAACAGCCATAAAAAGACAGTGGGAAATATGTGATTCCAGTGACAATCTTTTTCCTTTTTAAGAGAGAAGTTTGGATAATTTTTCATTGTTCTTTATATCTTATTTTTTAGGTTTGGTGTGGTGGGCTCACATTGACAACAGGATTGCAAGTGCCAACAGCTGTGAAAACACTGCAGAAAAGTGAAAATGGGTTGAGTAGTTCCACTGGTAGTCTAACCAATGTTGCCCAGTGATGTTCCTGGTTAATAGCTACAATAACATCAAACAACAGTTTAATGCGTTCTTGCTACTTCCAATGCCTGACCATCACTAGTGCAAAATGCTTGTGTTGAAACTGGCTTCTATTGAAGTATTAGCAAGACTGTATTCTGGTATAATAGGAAAACATCGGCTTTGATAAAGGAATATTTCAGGTTATAGCTGTATCCTTCTCTTAGACTAAACATGACTACTTGTCTTATGGTTGCTTGACTGACAATTAATTCTGAATGATGTGTAACAAAGACAAGTATGATCTTAGTATAACTTCCCTCCACCCCCACTGCTTTTCTCCTTTCTAGATTTCTAGTAATTAGGTTTAAACTATAAGAAAACAAGTTAAACACTGACACTTATAAAATGGGAGTCTTTTAATAGTCAGAAAAAAATGTCCACAAATAGAAAAGGGGAAGAACATGAATTAACATTTTGATTATTGTCCTTTCATTCAATGTAGCTCTTTTATTGTCAGACTCCAAGATTTAACTTTGTTATTCATCCTAAGTAATTTTATGTTGGTATTTTGTGTCTATTACTTTACAGAATGAAAGATATCTATATTTCACTACTGTACATATTTACAACCAATCAGTTTAACTTAATTTTAGAGAAGTTTCTGTTTGTTTCTTTATGATGTGTTCATTCTCATTCATATTTGTAAATGTTCTCAATTACTAGGCCTATTTAAATGAACTTGGTTATAAAGCACTTCTGAATCTTTAAGAATCCACTCTGTGTGGATAGTGGCCTATCTGAAGCTTGGAGTATATGGTCAAATTGGCTTCTAGCCCTACAAAATGTTATCCCTTTTCCCCATACACTGTCTATATTTAACTTTCTGTAAATCTCTTGGGTCTTTTAAGAAATTTCATAAGAGGGTAAAGAAAAGTGCTTTTTATATCAAAGCACATTCATAATTGAAAAAAAATAGATATGTGCAATCTTAGAAATTTGGGATTGATATTCTCAGTTGAACTGTCTGTCCAGTTGTTTTTCTCAGGTTCTTCTTGACGGTTTCCCTTTTCAACCAACTTGAATCAAGTTAAAGCTGTGTAGAAAAAATATGTACTGGTATTTATCATGTAAAGCAAGGAATTGCTTACAATGTAATATTCTATAGATAAGACTCCCTGTATTTGTGATACTTTTTAGAGTATTTCATCTCAATTATATACTACTTGCATATTTGACTTATGAAATAAAATTTTGCTTATAACTGGCTTGAACATCAAATGCCAACCCCACTGGGGAATAAAAGGATTATTCAAAAAATGTTATTCACATTTTGGAGTGGTGAAAATTGGTTCAAATTAGCCTGAATCTTGTGGAAATTTGAATGACACAGTTGTTAAAAAACAGTATTGAACATTTTTATTACTGAGAGGTACGTATGCAGAGTGATATAAATTGTCAGTTCTATTAATATTCCACAACTGCTTTCTAATTTATTTTACTCCATCACAGTGCTAGTGTTTGGAGGTTTTTAATATGTATCTCAAAAATAATGTATTAAAAGAAACAAGACTCTTTATCTCTATTTTAAGGAAATAAGCACTGTAAAATAGTTGAGGACTATTTAGTTCTGATGATGTTCAACACAGTAATCCCTATCAGTTTAAACAAAGTAAGACACAGATTCTTCAAGCACTTTAGACACTTTTTCTTTACTTATAAAGTACTTTAAAAAGATATAATTCTTCTGATCAGCTCTACTTGATGGCAAGCATGCAGATGTTGAATGAAATTATTATTGTAGTTTTTTTGGGTATGGAGTGCTAGATCATAACAATGGATAGTGTTTTTCCAGTATGTACATAATTTGTCTGCTTACTTATTGTAAAATGTATTTTTGTATTATAAATAGTTTTGTTTTATAAGTTTATGGGGGAAAAAAAAATCAGTTTTGCTGATTTGGTATTCAGAAAATTAGGAATTTTCATTCAGTAACTGAGTACCAAAATTTTATAAACTAGCCTAGAAATTGAATAGTTGATTAAAATTAAATGTCAAATTATGTGAACTGATTGTCCAAACAACAGGTTAAAACCTAAGCCACATGGACAATATTATGGATGAGAATTTAATTTAGTATTATTTAAATATTTCAGCATTATGATACAAGACAAATGCTAGGAGTTTAGTTTAATGTTACAACTTAAATAACTGGCTAAGGAAAGTAGAAATAGTCCTTTTTTAATGAACTCTTGTCTCTGTTCCCTGCCTTGCTTCTGGATATATATTCTCTATGAGGAGAGCAGGTTTGAAGTAAATCATTATGTTACAGGTACTGACATTTGAATTATGCAAATTATAATTTGGTAGTATTTCTTCTGTGGGTAGTTTCATACTTGTTGATTGACCTTACCTCTGCTAGCCTTTTGGGGTGTTTGACACTAAATTGAACAGATTGAGCACACGGTATTCAAGGCTTTGCTCTATAAGATGACTGTTCCGTTTTCACCACTGTTAAAACAGTTCTGCACGTGCCTTTTCAAACTAGGTCCATATCTCTGCTGTTGGTTATGATATTAGATGCTGGAATTAGAATGCATATTATTATTACTAAACAAGGATATTGTGGATTGATGGTTCTGCTTCCATTCGGTGCTTTAGTCTTAATCCTTGAGAAAGTATCCAAAAATAATAATCTCATCCCAACCACACTGGGTGCCTTAGAGCCCGTTGAGTATTTTTATTTGCTGTGTCTTTAATTCAATCACATCTTGGAGGGATTTTATATTAATAAACATTGGAAAATCATTCTTCTTGTCTCTCTTTTTTTTAAAAAATAATTGGTTGGGCTACTGAAATCAGTATCTTTAAGGATGGAACTATTTCTCTCGCATAGGGAGCTAGTTTGGTACAATGAAAAGGTTTGACTGGTATTTCAGAAACCCACATTTATTTCTGAGCCAAGGAAGATCACTAGACAACTATTGACCAGCCACACGTTTAGACAAACCTACCTGGTTGTTGGGGTGGGTTTGGTATGCATGTCTCTTGAGTGAAAGGTAGGCTATAAACCTAACAAATTACATGAAAATAGTGCCCAATTTTCTTTTGTAGCTTTCTGAAGAGACAATCTTCATCAGATGCAAGTTTGTTTACCACTTAGTGATAGTGAGAACAAGTTAACAGTGTTCTTACGATATTGTTCACAGTGCTGTACTTTTTAGAGGAATTCATGCTAGGAGTGACGCTATAAAAATCAATAGAAATTTCCAAAATTAACTGGTAACTTTCAGTGTAAGTAAATATGGTTCTCATTTATACTCTCCTCAAATTGAACAAGTCCATTCTGCTCAATTGGGTTTTTCTAACAAGCTCTTAATATGGCCATCTCTGTTGTTATATTGCCTTTGATTATAATCTAACTATGGACAAAACAAAATGGCCATAGATGTAATGCACTGAGAATTTTATTTATTAAATTTATTGGTCACCCACTGTAACTTCATGGCGAGGGGTGTGTGTAATATCAATCCAGATTGATATTCAAAGGACAGATGCAATGGCAGAGAAGGCTTTTCTGGACCCCAAATGCCAGAATACCCTGACTGATGAGGCCTGCAGCTTGCCTCCCAGCATGAGTGGGGAGGACAAATCACAGTGAGATGAGGTACCATTCTGTTTCTATAATCATATAGATGGGTAGCCCTCTTAATCATTATGCAATTACAATGGTCCTTAACTTACAATCACAACTGAGCCCAAAATTTCTGTTGCCAAGTGAGATATTTGTTAAGTGAATTTTGCCTCATTTCTTGCCAAAGTTGTTAAGTGAATCACTGCCATTGCTAAGTTAGTAGCACAGTAAAGTACATCTGGCTTAGCTATTGGCTTTATCAGAAGGTTGCATGCACATGTGACTACAATGTGCATGTGTGAAAAGCATGCAAATGTGTGATTCGCATAAGTGCGAATACTGTGCGTGCTCTCACATTTGGCACTCAGTGCCAAAAAGGTTTGCCACCACTGCTATAAACCAATAACATCAGATACATTTGTTCAAGAACTGATCCCTACTGGAAATCAGACTTTACATCACCATCTGCTGACGGGAGGAGAGTACAGCACCCAAGCCAAGTGCAAATAAAGATCCAACTTTTAAAGGTTTTAAAAATTTAAAGTTGTAATTTTATTGTTATTTATAATGACAATAAAGTTATATATGTAAAGGGACTAAGGAGCTAGAGAAGGAAAAAAAGAGACAGATAACTGCTTTGTTTTTTGACTGGAAAGAACTAAGACGGATAACTCAAAATTGTGAAAATTTGTACCTCTGAACAGGAGATTTAAAAAGAGTTTACAAATGTTTCAACAAGAAGAAATGGACAGTTGGGAAGAGCTGTTACTGTCAATGTAGGACGCATGGAAAATAAGGAAAATACAATGTAAAGACTTAATGTACAGGCTGGAGACTATGGACAAGAAAATGGAAACTATATTCCAAGGAGAGAAGACAAGACATCCAAGAGGAGGGAGAAATGAATAAAAATATTGATGTAAAAATAAAAAGGGGAATCCGCAGAGGGATACAAAAAATAAAAGAGACATGATATTAAAAAAGAAAAAAAAGAATTTAAACAAAGATTCAAACAAATAGTTTTAGGAAAAGAGCAAAGGAGGGAGTAATGGCTGCGGTGGTCCCACAAGGGAAAGAGATAAGAAAAAAGACAAATACTTTGGAACTAAATTACAGCAAAAGGAAGGGGGGTGAGATGAAAGTTTAAAGTAGACAAACCAGGTGTCATCAGAAATAGAAATAGAATGAGGAAACAGGCAGAGGCAGGCAAGTTAAGGGAAAGATACAATCATTAAGGAAGAGGGATGATGGCTAGAGAAATTTTTTTTTTTTAAGATATATACAGAGGTGCAGACAAAAGATTAAATAAAGGGAAAGAATTAGGGGAATAATATAGTTAAACACATAAGTTTTGATAGTTTTTTTTTAAATCTTAGAATTTATGAAGATAGTAAACCCAATATATATAATAGTAAAAAATGTTTAAAGATAAGGAATGACAAGGAGATGAAAAATGCTATTAAAGTAGTATTAAATTAGTATTATTAAACCTATTAAACATTAGAAGAGGAATGATACAAAAATAATGTAGAATTAAGTAGGGAAATGTGTACCACTATCT